>JBBPBX010064931.1:0-20103 GCA_038048925.1 Garcialebias charrua | reverse complement strand
ACGATATATATCACGATATATACAACACGATGTGTGTGTGTACAGGAAAAATTTGGACCAAAGTAGAAAAGGAGTTAATAATAATAATAATAATGAATTTAATTTATAACGCACTTTTCATTAATAAAAATCTCAAAGTGCTACAAAGTGCAACAAAAGCAAAAATCAAATAAAACGAGTGATAAAATCAAGTAAAATTTGAGTTTCTACTTTGGTCCAAATTTTTCCTGCAGGTGGCAGTAAAACAACGGCTGCTAATAAAACCCACGAAGAAGAAATCCGCTCTGGAAGCTGGAGTAAACAAGGCACAGAAAAGAGAAAAAGTTGCGTTTGATTCCGGTTCTGTTGTGTCTCTGGTCTGTTTTGTATTGGTTAACTGGACCCGAGTTCGGACTCTGGGTTCGTGTCCTCTGGACCCATTTTGTCTCCGAGTTTCAGCGGAGCAAAATAATGGAAGCTAACAAGGTGAGCTTCCCCCTCTTTTTGGTAAAAGTTCTTCTTCTTGGGCTGCCTGTGCAGCTGTTTCTCCTTGTTGAGACACCGGCTTCATGCGCCTGCGTCTCTGTTGCTCTCGAGTTTAACAACGTAAAGCATGTGTCGCAAACCCGCGCGTGCGTCAAACATAAAGCAGCGCCGTCATCTCGCAAAACACATATGAAGCTTCTTTGCGACAGTTATTTTTTTATTCTTATTTATCACGATAGAGACGACAGAAGGAAAGTAGCACGATAGATACGTTTCTATCGTCCCCACGATATATATCGTCATATCGCACAGCACTACATGTCAGTGGGGCTTTAAACCTCTTCACAGCACTGAAACTGCCCTACTGAAGGTGTTTAATGACATCTTCTTTTCCACAGACACTGGTGATTCTGTTCTGCTTGCCCTATTGGACCTTACTTCCGCTTTTGATACACCATCGACCATGAGATCCTCATTGCTAGGTTGGAACAGTGGGTGGGCATCACAGGGTCAGCCCTCACTTGGTTCAGATCCTACCTCTCTGACAGATCTTTTTGTATTTCCATCAAAGATTTTAGTTCTGCAGCGGTAGCGCTTAAATGGGGGGTTCCGCAGGGGTCCATCTTGGGTCCCCACCTTTTCTCTTTATTCCTGCTGCCACTTGGTGCTATTTTCCAGAAACACAACATACCTTTTCATAGGGCTGGACGATATGGCCAAAATTTTTATCACGATATAGTTCTTAATTTCGGTCGATAACGATATAATTCGATATCGATATAAACAATATAAAAGCCTAAAAAAAACTATAAACTATACAAATAAATTAATGTTCTCCTTGTATTTGTATTTAGCCTCCAAAAAGATGGAAATCACCATCAAATAAACATAAACTTCTCAACCCAATAATTCTCAGTCGGGTCATCTGGACACTTTCTTTTTTATAGAAACGTTTCACCCTCCATCCTCCATCCAGTTTCTATAAAAAGAAACTGTCCAGATGACCCGACTGAGAATTATTGGATTTGGTACGTGGATTATTGAGCATGAACTTTCTTGCCATAAAATTCTCAACTGTGTCAATATTAATAGTTTTAACTTTAAACATCTTTAAAATTTACAGCATTGAAATTCATAGTTAATTAAATAAAACTTTTGGGTGTTGTTATTTATAAGAAGCTGACATAGAAATCTCATGGAAATTACTTAAGAATAAAAATAACAAAATCAATTGCATTACTGTATAAAGTAAAATAGTTTTTGAATGACAAAGTTTTGAATATATTGTATAATGTAATGATTGTTCCATATTTAATCTGTTGTATTGAAGTTTGGGGAAAAGCATGTAAAACTATTACAAACCCTGTTTTTATTTTATAAAAAAGAGCTATAAGAATTATTAGTAGGAAGTGCTATGGTCACCCAACAAATATTTCATCAGTTTAAATTATTAAAATTTTATGATTTGGTTGAACATAGTATTTTACAAGTCATGTATAAAACTAAAAAAAAATTACCCCCCAAATATTCAATTAAAATTTGTTTAAAGTTATTAAACCCTGAAGGGAATGTAAATGTTTGTAAAACCTCCATTTAGGACTAGTTTGAAGGAGCTGAGTTGTAAATCAGGAAACAGGATTGTGTTGACTTGATATCACCATAAACATTTCTAAAACTATCCATCCATCCATCCATTTTCTTCCGCTTATCCGGGGTCGGGTCGCGGGGGTAGCAGCCTAAGTAGGGAGGCCCAGACTTCCCTCTCCCCAGCCACTTGGAGCAGCTCCTCTGGGGGAATCCCAAGGCGTTCCCAGGCCAGCCGAGAAACATAGTCCCTCCAGCGTGTCCTGGGTCTTCCTCTGGGTCTCCTCCCGGTGGGACATGCCCGGAACACCTCACCAGGGAGGCGTCCAGGAGGCATCCTAACCAGATGCCCGAGCCACCTCAACTGGCTCCTCTCGATGTGGAGAAGCAGCGGCTCTACTCCGAGTCCCTCCCGGATGACTGAGCTTCTCACCCTATCTCTAAGGGAGAGTCCAGCCACCCTGCGGAGAAAACTCATTTCAGCCGCTTGTATCCGAGATCTTGTTCTTTCGGTCATAACCCAAAGCTCATGACCATAGATGAGGGTGGGAACGTAGATCGATCGGTAAATTGAGAGCTTTGCCTTTTGACTCAGCTCTCTCTTCACCACGACAGACCGGTACAGCGCCCGCTTCACTGCGGACGCTGCACCTATCCGCCTATCGATCTCACGCTCCAGTTTTCCTCATTCGTGAACAAGGAGGAGTTTAAGTATCTCGGGATCTTGTTCACAAAAATAATAATAAAAAATAATAATAAAATAAATAGATGTACAGTACTGTACAGTCACCAAGCACTTAGCCTATCCTAACAGTTTTTAAAGATGAAGGAATGAGTTGAATTGTCTCCCTTTCACATAAAGGGAGCTAGCTCCCTTTATGTGAATGGAGCCTCCAGAGGGAGACAATTCAACTCACTCCTTAACTGTGTTACGATAGGCTCAGTGCTTGGTAACTGTACAGTACTGTACATTTATTTATTTATTTATTATAAAAAAAGAAGAAAAAAATATATAAATATATTTTTTTAAATAATGAGATGCGTTCGTAAGTCCGAAACGTCGTAAGTCGAGAACTACCTGAATACATATATAATATATATATATTACATATATATAATATATATATATAATATATAACATATACAGTATATATAATATATATAATATATTAATAATATATATTATATATAATATATATATATATATATATATAATATATATACAAGCCCAAAACCAGAAAAGTTGGCACGTTGTGCAAATCGCAAATAAAAACAGAATACAATGACTTGCAAATCTTTTTCAACCCATATTCAACTGAATAGAATGCAAAGACAATATATTTAATGTTCGAACGGAGAAACTTTATTTTGTTTTGCAAATAACCATTAACTTAGAATTCAATGGCAGCAACACATTGCAAAAAAGTTGGCACAGGGACATATTTACCACTGTGTTACATCGCCTTTCCTTTTAACAACACTCAGTAAACGTTTGGGAACTGAGGAGACCAATTTTTGAAGCTTTTCAGGTGGAATTCTTCCCCATTCTTGCTTGATGTACAGCTTAAGTTGTTCAACAGTCCGGGGTCTCCGTTGTCGTATTTTACGTTTCATAATGCGCCACACATTTTCAATGGGGGACAGGTCTGGACTGCAGGCAGGCCAGGGGAGGACCCGCACTCTTTTGCTACGAAGCCACGCTGTTGTAACACGTGCAGAATGTGGCTTGGCATTGTCTTGCTGAAATAAGCTGGGGCGTCCATGAAAAAGACGTCGCTTGGATGGCAGCATATGTTGCTCCAAAACCTGTATGTACCTTTCAGCATTAATGGTGCCTTCACAGATGTGTAAGTTACCCATGCCTTGGGCACTAATGCACCCCCATACCATCACAGATGCTGGCTTTTGAACTTTGCGCCTATAACAGTCCTGATGGTTCTTTTCCTCTTTGGTCCGTAAGACACGACGTCCACAGTTTCCAAAGACAATTTGAAATGTGGACTCATCAGACCACAGAACACTTTTCCACTTTGCATCAGTCCATCTCAGATGAGCTCGGGCCCAGCAAAGCCGGCGGCGTTTCTGGATCTTGTTGATGAATGGCTTTTGCTTTGCATAGTAGAGCTTTAACTTGCACTTACAGATGTAGCGACGAACTGTAGTTACTGACAGTGGTTTTCTGAAGTATTCCTGAGCCCATGTGGTGATATCTTTTACACACTGATGTCGGTTTTTGATGCAGTACCGCCTGAGGGATCGAAGGTCACGGGCATTCAATGTTGGTTTTCGGCCTTGCCCCTTACGTGTAGTGATTTCTCCAGATTCTCTGAACCTTTTGATGATATTACGGACCGTAGATGGTGAAATTCCTAAATTCCTTGCAATAGCTCGTTGAGAAAAGTTGTTCTTGAACTGTTCGACAATTTGCCCACGCATTTGTTCACAGAGTGGTGACCCTCGCCCCATCCTTCTATGTGGATGACTGAGCATGTCAAGGAAGCTGCTTTTATACCCAATCATGGCACCCACCTGTTCCCAATTTGCATGTTCACCTGTGGGATATTCCAAATAAGTGTTTGATGAGCATTCCTCAAATTTCTCTGTCTTCTTTGTCACTTGTGCCAGCTTTTTTGAAACATGTTGCAGGCATCAAATTCCAAATGAGCTAATAATTGCAAAAAATAACAAAGTTTACCAGTTCGAACGTTAAGTATGTGGTCTTTGCAGTGTGTTCAATTGAATATAGGTTGAAAAAGATTTGCAAGTCATTGTATTCTGTTTTTATTTGCGATTTCCACAACGTGCCAACTTTTCTGGTTTTGGGCTTGTATATATATATATATATATATATATATATATATATATATATATATATATATATATATATATATACATATATATATATATATATATTATATATATATATATATATATATATATATATATATATATATATATATATATTATATATATATATATATATATATATATATATATATATATATATATATATATATATATATTATATATATACATATATATATATATATTATATATATATATATCCATTATCTTTACCCGCTTCTTCCGTTTTGGGTCACGGGGGTCGCCGGTGCCCATATCCAGCAATCACAGTGCGAGGGGCGGGGTACACCCTGGATGGGTCGCAAGTCCATGACAGGGACACATAGAGACAAACGAGACAAACAACCATTCACTCTCTCACTCACACCTAGGGACAATTTAGAGTCACCAATCAGCCTAACAGGCATGTTTTTGGTCTGTGGGAGGAAACTGGAGTACCTGGAGGAAACCCACGCATGCACGGGGGGAACATGCAAACTCCACCCAATATATATATTTAATTTATTTTTTATTTTTTCCCTTACACCCCCGTTCTCCGTTTGACATGTGGGCCAGGGAGTTGGGGTAGGCTGCCTGGTTGGGGTCTGGGCTGTGGATGGGCTTTGGGCCTTGGGTTGCGGTTGGGGGTGGGGCCGGTGCTCCGGTTCTCCCTGGGTTGTTCAGATTTTATTTTTTATTATATTTTTGATCAAGATTCCTGGTTGCGATGACCAGGCCCCGTGGCTGGGGTGGCTGCCAGCTTTAGGCAGGGGGTCAGCTGTGGTAGTGTGCGTGTGGTCATTGGTGGTGTAGGGCGGTGGCCGGGGGCGTGACTTCGCTTTGACAGGGCGCTGACTGGTCGGCCTGTGTGACATTCGTGGTGGTGGTGCCGTGTGTGTCTGTGTGGGGGGGGTGCATGTGTGGCATGCCGGGGCTTCTCCGGGCCTGTGGTGCAGGGCTCTTGGTGTATGTGTAGTATCAGGCTGTTGGTAGGAACCTTTGTGTTGTATTGTGTTGCGGGTCGGACCGTAATAAAGGTTACCTGTTAAGACGGAGTCGTGTCACGCATGCTTCTGTGTAGCCTCAAGGGTTTATTAAATATACACATATCGGAGAACAGAACATGGTGTCAGAAGTGTAAAAGTATAAAATACTAAGTGAAGAGAGAGAATAATTAAAAACGACGTCATCATGAACCAGTTTCAAGTCGCCCCGCCAGAAAAGTTCACGTTCAGAGCTGAAGACTGGACGAAGTGGATAAAGCGTTTCGAGAGGTTTCGTATCGCGTCTGGTTTGGAGACACAAGCGGATGAAAACCAAGTAAACACGCTTATCTACACCATGGGGGACGAGGCAGAAGATATACTGGTTTCCCTGCATCTAACTCCAGAAGAAGCGAGTGAGTACGAGACTGTTAAAGGACGGCTGGATGCTCACTTCGTAGCCCGCAGGAATGTTATATTTGAACGGGCGAAATTCAATCAGCGCCAACAGGAGACGGGTGAGTCCATCGACGGCTTTCACACCGCGCTGCACTGTTTGGCTGAATACTGTGGATACGGGACTTTGCATGATGAGATGGTGCGTGACAGATTCGTCGTGGGTTTGAGAGATAAAAGACTATCAGAACAGCTACAAATGGACGCTGAACTGACGCTCGAGAAGGCGTTAAACAGAGCCCGTCAGAGCGAGCTAGTAAAAAAGCAACAGGAAATGCTTCATGCTAACTTCAAGCCGGACATTGTGGGGGCGCAGTTGGACCGCGTTCACGCGAGCGGGAGCGCGCGCTACAGACAACCGAAGGCCGCGTTCAAACCTTTTGTCACAAAAACAACACAGGATAAAAAGGTCCAGTGCAGAAGATGTGGTGACATGAAAGGACACAGTATGCAGCAATGCCCTGCTAGAGAAGCAGCTTGCAATTATTGTGGAAAGAAGGGACATTTTGCAAAAGTCTGCAGAAATAAAAAAATATGTGAAGTAAATGCTGGATTTGAAACAGAAAGCAAAAATTTTTTCATTCAACCTTTATTTAGTCAGGTAAATCTTTTGAACCTCATGGGCTCATTTACGAAAGCGACCTGCTAAAACTAAAGAACAATGAACAGCAGTGATAGAATTTCATTAAACAATAAACAAACAAACAATAAACAATAGAAAACAAAAAGAGAGAAAAAAAACAAAAGATTATTATTATTTTTTTTTTTTAACAAAGTATCAAAAAACTAGGAAAACATTATAAGGTAATATAGACAAGGATATAGACAAGGATGTTGCTTTCTTCGGATCGCTTTCTACAGAAGCTAATGAAAATCCATGGATGACAGACATACTGGTGGACAAACATAAGACTGTATTTAAAATAGATACAGGAGCTGATGTCACAGCTGTCCCAGAGACATGGTATTCTCAGCATCAATTAGGCAAATTAGATAAACCAAAGAAAATCCTACAGGGACCGGGAGGCACCGATTTGAAGGTGAAAGGCATGTTTACAGCAACTCTCAGTAACAACAGTGGTAGTACCAAGGAGGACATTTATGTTGTGAAGGACTTGTGTACATCACTGCTGAGTGGACGTGCTGCAATGGCATTAAAACTGGTTGCCAGACTAAACCAAATCAGTTTGGATTCCTACAGTATTTCCCATGTGGCTGGCAAAAATATTGCTACAGCTGACGTTTTGTCCAGAGCTTCAATCTCCAGTTAGTCAGGAGGTCTGCAAGAAGAGGAGGTCAACTTGTATGTTGACTCAGTCGTTGCATCTTTACCTGCCACGGAACCACGACTGAGAGAAATCCAAAGACATCAGGACGACGACAGCATACTCAAACAGCTGAAAAAGTTCTGTGTAGAAGGATGGCCAGATAAATACTCTACTGAGAAAAGTGTTCAGCCTTATCTGCCATTCTCAGGTGAACTTACTGTTCAAAATGGTCTGCTTCTTTATGGTAGCAGAATAGTGATTCCAGCTTCTCTCAGAAAGGACATTCTTTTGAAACTACATGAGGGTCACTTGGGAATAACTAAATGCAGAGAAAGGGCCAAACATTCAGTGTGGTGGCCGGGTCTCAGCAGCGAGCTGATTAAGCTGTTGGAGACCTGCGACACATGCTGTCGGGAGAGAACAAAACACAAAGAGCCACTACTGCCCACTGAATTCCCACAAAGACCATGGGCCATGGTGGGAGCTGATCTTTTCCAGTTTAAGGAAAAACAATATTTGATTGTTGTGGATTATTTCTCCAGATTTTTTGAAGTTGCAAAACTTATCTCCACAACATCTGAAGGAACGATCGAACATTCATTCATTCATTCATTCAACCTTTATTTATACAGGCTAGCCTCGTTGAGTCACGGGGACTCATTTACAAGAGGGACCTGTCTCACTCACACCAAACAACCATCCACTCTCTCACTCACACCTAGGGTCAATTTAGAGTCACCAATCAGCCTAACATGCATGTTTTTTGGTCTGTGGGAGGAAACCGGAGTACCCGGAGGAAACCCATGCATGCACGGGGAGAACATGCAAACTCCACCCAGAAAGGCCCCCGGACCGGGATTTGAACCGCAACCTTCTCGCTGAGAGGCAGCAGCTCTACCAGTTGTGCCACCGTGTTGCCCACACTGTAAGTCCATCTTTGCACGGCATGGCATACCAGAATGTCTCCGATCTGATAACGGGCCACAGTTTGCTTCAGATTCCTTCAGAAGATTTGCACAAGAATGGGGTTTCAGCCATGAAACCTCCAGCCCAAATTTTCCTCAGAGCAACGGCGAGGCTGAGAGAGCTGTCAGAACCATCAAGACTCTCCTTAAAAAGTCGAAGGATCCGTATCTCGCTCTCATGGCCTACCGTTCCGCTCCATTGGCAAATGGATTCAGTCCGACTGAGCTTCTCATGGGAAGGAGGATAAGGACAACTGTTCCTGTTACTCAGTCGCAACTAACACCAAAGAATGTTGATATGGAAAAACTGAGGACTGCAGAGGACAATTATAGACAGAAACAAAGACAAAACTACAACCGGAGGCACCGGGCTCACAACATGTCAACTCTACATCCAGGTGAGGAGGTGTGGGTGACAGATCTGCAAACAAGAGGAAGAGTAGTGTCTGGAGCAGGTCCACCTCGATCCTACATTGTCGAGACACCCAGAGGCTTGCTGAGAAGGAATAACTACCACCTTTCACACACTCCTAGAGCAACTGAAACTTCTGCTGTTCCACATGAGACAGTACATGAAGAAAACATTGACAATTACACACACACACCTGATCCAGATGAAGACCAGCAGGAGGCTAGCCATCAGACTCCACCACCTGAGAGTCGGGTTTCACTGAGAAATAGGAGACCTCCAGCTTTGTTCATAGGAACTGAGTGAGTTTCCTGCATGGGGCAGAATAATCCCCACACTCAGTTAGAGGATTTGGGTAGTCCACCCCTCCCTCTTAGTTAAAGTTAAATGTTACAGAGATTACTGTTCTGAGATTTATATACATCTGGGTTCTTAGGCTGAACTGTGACTGTAAAGAGATTTGAGTTTGTGCACTGTTGGTGTATCAGAAATGAATAACAGTGATAATAAATGAGTGCACATCTAATTCTCCAGCTCCCCGTGCGCGACTACGCTGCTCGCTGCACCACCTGGTGGTGGTTGGGTTAAAGGCAGAAGACCAATTTTGTCTGTCAAGTATGGGAAACATACACAGATGACAAATGTGACAAATTATTATTATTATTATTATTATAAGTTAGAGTTCTAGCACATCCTGCTTTGGGAAAGTATTAGTGCAATTATGTTTGTAGACCCTCACAACAAATCCTATTCAGAAAGGGGGATGTAGTATCAGGTTGTTGGTAGGAACCTTTTGTAATGATTGAGGGTTTGAGTTTCACTAAATTGCCAACACACCGAGAAGTTTTAAAATGTTTATTATGAAATAGAAGGCTGGATCGGGTTTCACAGGTCACCGGAAACAGGAGCTCTAAACAGGAGAGGAGAAGGTTAGCAACTGGGATGAACAGAGGTGAGGCTTTGACTTTGAATGAGTCAACTAACCTTCTCAGAGTTTGTTTATTCCGGGTTGACTTCCAGTTAGACGTTGAGCGTCTTAGATGTAGTCCACGATCACTTTTGTGTTTGTGATGCTTGATCCAGATGGACTTTTTAGTCCATGGGTTATCCGAGTTCCAATCCAAGGTCATGCACAATAATTCAGAAGAGAGAAACAGGTTAAGAGGAGCAGGCGTCTTACTTGGTTGGGGTACACAGGCGTGGGTCAGTTTCCAGGAGGCAGATGGGTGGAGAGATCCGTTCAGGGGCAAAAACACAAGGCAGAATCCAGAGGTGAGGTCCGAGGTCAGAACCAGAAGAGCTGAGGCAGAGGAGTATCCAAGAAGGGAGCAGGCAGGAATCTTTAAGCCATGAAACAGAACCAGAATCGAGACGAGGAGAGCAAGACTAGACATGAATGCTGGATAACTACTCAGGATAACCTTTTCATAAATCTGGCAGAGACAGAGAGTGAGGCTGGGACTTATATACTGGCTGCAACAGGTGGATGAAATCTAGGTTGATTAGCTGCAGCACAGGAAGGCAGGAAGAAGGCTGCAGCAGCACATGAAGGCAGGAAGAAGACTGATCAGAACACACTTTACTATGAAAATAAACATTGAACTAAAACCAGATGAACGTGGATCATGACAGTACCCCTCCCCTAAGGGCCGGCTCCTGACGGACCTCCAGGCTGGGATGGGTGGTCAATGTGGAACCTAGCAACGAGGGCCTTGTCAAGGACATGACGAGCGGGAACCCAGGAGCGTTCCTCAGGGCCATACCCCTCCCAATCAATAAGGTACTGCAAGCCCCTGCCCCAGCGGCGAGAACGCATGATGCGACGAACGGTGTAGGCGGGGCCGCCATCGATGAGGCGGGGGGGTGGAGGGGGCCTGGAAGAGGGCACAAACTTGGACCGTAGGACAGGCTTGACCCGGGACACATGAAATGTAGGGTGGATCCTCATGGAGTTGGGGAGCTTTAACCTGACAGCCACTGGGTTGATGACCTTCGAGATGGGAAAAGGGCCGACAAAACGAGGGGCAAGTTTCCTGCAGTCAGTCCGAAGAGGGAGGTCTTTAGTTGACAGCCATACTTCCTGACCCTCTTTGTAGCTGGGAGCACGGATCCTCCGCCTATTTGCAGACTTAATATATAAGGAGGAGGCCTTGAGTAACTGGGACCGGGCTTTAACCCAGGCTCGGCGACAGCGCATAGCTGCCAGATGTGCAGAAGGGACGGTGGCATCCCGGTCCTCAGAGGCAATAAACACAGGAGGTTGATATCCATATACCACGTAGAAAGGGGACAAACCAGTGGCAGAAGATGGCAAGGAGTTCATTGCATGCTCCACAATAGGCAGGTTCCTGGCCCACTTGGTGCTGTCATCACCACACAGGATTCTCAATCGGGTCTCCATCTCCTGATTGGCACGCTCTGCCTGGCCATCTGTCTGAGGGTGGAATCCTGAAGAAAGACTCAGTTCAATGTCCAATGATTTGCAAAATTCTGACCAAAACTTAGATATAAATTGTGGTCCTCGGTCAGAGACAATATTCTTAGGCAGTCCATGGAGTCTAAAAACTTCTTGAGTTATAATGTTGCTGAGTTCCTTGGCCGAAGGTAGCTTGTCTAAGGCTACTAGATGAACCATTTTGGAGAATCTGTCTACAATAGTTAGAATGACAGACTTACCTCCAGACTGAGGTAGACCAGTGACAAAATCCATGCCGATGTGCGACCACGGTCTTGAAGGGATAGGGAGCGGCCGTAGGAGACCCGCTGGTGGTCGGTGAGAGGTTTTGGCCAGAGAGCATTGGATACATGACCCAACGAAGTCTCTAACGTCCTTTTGTAAGGAACCCCACCAGAACTGTGACTTGACCAGCCGTAAGGTTTTACCTACTCCTGGGTGACAGTAGAGACGAGATGAGTGACAGAGTGAAAGTACCTTGGGTACAAGATGATGGGGTACGAAGAGTCGGTCCTTGGGACATTCAGTGGGGGGTGGAAAGTTCTGGTGGGCCTCTCTGACCTCCCTCTCAACCTGTGTGATGTTACAACGAACCTGATCAGGTAGGATGAACTCCTTGGGACCACTGGTGTGCTCCTTCTCGAAGATTCGAGATAGGGCATCAGGTTTACCATTCTTTGTCCCGGGTCTGTAAGAGAGGGAGAAATTGAACCGACCAAAAAACAAAGCCCACCTGGCTTGACGAGGGTTGAGACGTTTAGCTGTTTTCAGGTACTCCAGGTTCTTATGGTCTGTCAGGACAATGAAGGGATGGTTGGCCCCCTCCAACCAATGGCGCCATTCTTCCAAGGCCATTTTGACAGCTAGCAGCTCACGGTTCCCCACATCATAATTACGCTCTGCTGGAGAAAGAGATTTAGAAAAATATGCACAAGGGTGTACCTTGTTGTCCTGGAAACGCTGACTGAGAACAGCTCCAATGCCTTTATCCGATGCGTCGACCTCCACGATAAACTGTCTCTCAGTATCTGGGAAGCGAAGAATGGGTGCTGAGGTAAAGAGGGATTTTAGTTTCAGAAATGCTTGGTTAGCTGGTTCGTTCCAGACAAAGGTATTTTTAACTGAGGTGAGAGCATGTAACGGTGAGGCAACTGAACTGTAATTCTTGATAAACTTTCTGTAAAAGTTGGCAAAACCTAAGAAACGTTGAAGCTGTTTTCGGGTTTGTGGAGTGGGCCAATCGAGAACTGCAGAAACTTTAGATGGGTCCATTGAGATCAGGTCGGGTGTGATATTGAATCCGAGGAAAGTTGTACTGGTAGTGTGAAACTCACATTTTTCTGCTTTAACAAATAGGTTATTTTGAAGCAGTCTCAGAAGAACACTGTGAACATGACGTACATGGGACTCAAGATCCTTGGAGAATATGAGGATGTCGTCCAAATAGACAAAAACTGAAACATTGATAAAGTCTCTCAAAACGTCATTAACTAAAGCTTGGAACACAGCGGGTGCATTAGTTAGGCCGAAGGGCATTACCAAATACTCGTAGTGTCCAGAGGGGGTATTGAATGCTGTCTTCCACTCATCCCCTTCTCGGATCCTGACCAGGTGATAGGCATTACGCAAGTCCAGTTTGGTGAATATTTTGGCCCCTTGAATGATGTCGAAGGCAGAAGTCATTAGTGGCAATGGATATTTATTTTTGATCGTTATATCATTTAAACCTCTATAATCGATGCATGGGCGTAAGGTACCATCTTTCTTTTCAACAAAAAAGAAACCTGCACCAGCTGGAGAGGATGAAGGGCGTATAATGCCTGCTTTGAGTGATTCAGAAATGTAAGTGTGCATAGCCTCATTTTCTGGTTTAGACAAAGAAAATAAACGACCTCTTGGTGGAGTGGTACTAGGTAACAGGTCAATGGCACAGTCATATGGTCTATGTTGTGGCAGAGAAAGAGCTTTACTTTTACTGAAAACCAGACCCAAGTCGTGATAAAAATGGGGTACCAGTGACAGATCAGGAGTAGACTCCTTTATTTGCTGATTGATGACGATAGTATTGGCTGATTTCAAACAATTGACTAGACAGTGGTCAGACCAACCCAAAATATTATTGTTCCTCCAGTCAATGTGAGGGTTATGTTTTCTCAGCCAGGTTGCTCCCAACACAACAGGGAGGTTAGGAGAATTAATAGTTAAAAAGCTTACGCTTTCCACATGGTTGCCTCCAATGCACAGACGGACCTCTTGAGTTTGTAAGCTCCTCTCATTTAGTGTGTGACCATCCAGAGCTTGGATACTACGGGGCTTGGTGGTGGGATGCATCTTTATACCCAGAGACCTGGCATAGTGAACATCAATAAACTCAGTGTCAGCACCAGAATCAATAAATAGTTCAACAGGGAAGTCTTTACCGTTCACCTGAATGTTGGCTTGGACCCTGGGTAGACGTGGTTCATGAGAGGAGGCCGTGGTTCTGAATCCTTGATTCCTGTAATGTATTTTTACCTTCTTGGGACAGCTTGAAACTTGGTGCCCTGGTGCTCCACAATAAAAACAGAGACCCTCCTGGGTTCTTCTCTTTCGTTCCTGAAGCGTTATTTTTGACCGACCGAGTTGCATGGGTTCTTCCTGGTCCCGTGGTGGTGAAGGGGTCCTCTGGACTCGATCTTGTGGAAAATGTTTGGTAGACTGAAAACATGATTTTGAATCCTTGTTATGTCTCACCTCAAGGCGACGTTCTTGGAACCTCAGATCAATTCGTGTAGCCAGATTTTCCAGCTCCCTAAGAGAAGCTGGTGGGTCACGGGTGGCAATTTCGTCTTTGATGTCGTCATTTAGGCCCCGATAAAAAGCATCAGTGAGGGCTTCCTCATTCCATTGACTTCCTGAAGCAATACAATGAAAGTCAATTATGTATTCAGGGGCTCTCCGTTTACCTTGTGAGATGGTGAAGAGGCGCCTGGCAGCCTCTCGCTCGGGTAGTACTGGATCAAAGACTCTGCATAGTTCTTTGGAAAAGGTCTGAAACACATAGCAACTCGGTGAGTCTCGTTGCCATTCAGTAGTTCCCCACCTCTTGGCTTTGCCGGAGAGGAGGGAGATCATGTATGCCACCTTAGACCTCTCAGTAGAAAAACATGAAGGCTGTAGCTGGAAATGAATTTCACATTGTGTGATGAAGGGTCGGCATTGGTCAGGATCACCATTAAATAACTCAGGAGGTGTTAACTTGGGTTCCTTTTGAGTCATGATTGAACACTGTGATGAAGAAATGTTATCAAAACAGGATTGTCTAGTTTGCTTTAAATATTGCCCAGAAACTTCTTCAGTGTTAGGCGTGAAACTCTTTGTGGCCAGATTTACTGTAATGATTGAGGGTTTGAGTTTCACTAAATTGCCAACACACCGAGAAGTTTTAAAATGTTTATTATGAAATAGAAGGCTGGATCGGGTTTCACAGGTCACCGGAAACAGGAGCTCTAAACAGGAGAGGAGAAGGTTAGCAACTGGGATGAACAGACACTGCACTAAAACCATAGATATACGGGAGTATCAGATGTGGTATATCTCCGCATCCTTCACATATACGGACAATTTCCGGGAATTTCCGTATCGCATCCTCGGAAAATCCAGTTTCCGGATACGAACAGATCCGAACTTTATTGATCCTTAAAAAATCCCAAAATCCGGATACTTTATCTGCTGCAGATCCAGAAATATGTGGCTCTGTTATCCCTCGGGATTACTGCTTACATCTCTTCGGATACTTGCCGCATATATGACGTATGATTGGTTTATATTTACGTATACGTGACATGTCAGTCAGATATTTATGGATTTTTTATCTGTGAAGTATCTGTGAAGTATGCGATTTCTCAGAGATCCAGCAGATCTTTGACGTATCACGTTGAAGATGTCAGTCGTATATTTATCTGTGAAGTATCTGTGAAGTATCTGTGAAGTATGCGATTTCTCAGAGATCCAGCAGATCTTTGACGTATCACGTTGAAGATGTCAGTCGTATATTTATCTGTGAAGTATCTGTGAAGTATGCGATTTCTCAGAGATCCAGCAGATCTTTCACGTATCACGTTGAAGATGTCAGTCGTATATTTATGGATTTTTATCTGTGAAGTATCTGTGAAGTATGCGATCCCTCAGAGTTCCAGCAGATCTTTGACGTATCACGTTGAAGATGTCAAGTCGTATATTTATCTGTGAAGTATGCGATCCCTCAGAGTTCCAGCAGATCTTTGACGTATCACGTTGCAGATGTCAGTCGGATATTTAAGGATTTTTATCTGTGAAATACCTGGAGGTATGCGATCCCTCGGAGTTCCAGCAGATCTTTGGCGTATCACGTTGCAGATGTCAGTCGGATATTTAAGGATTTTTCATTTATGCAAATTCGTGCACATTTGGGAATATTTGGATATATTGGAGAAAAAAAAGAGTTAGTAATTTTGTACTGTTGGTTGAAGAATATTATTGTTTAACCTGACTGTTGGAAAAAGTTGGTTGAAGATTATTATTGTTTACATGGTTTGACTACTGTTGTTTAATCTGATTGTTGGAGATAAGGGGCAGATATAATAAGATGCCACCTTTCATTTTTTTACATTTTGTACAATATCATTATGAGATTGCCTTGTATTGTTTCTTTTGTAAAAAAATGAACAAATTTAATAAACATAAACAATATGATATACTCTGCCTGAAAATACAGGTTTTGCATGTAGGTAGACCATGTAAAATAACACCAATGCTTACCGGTAGTTGTTTTTTTTACCCTAACCCTCCATTAATTTTTTTATTTTTAATGTGAAGCACTTTATATAACTACATTTGTTTTAAATCTGCAATACAAATAGTTGGCTTCTAACATCTTTACATTTTAACATCACCCAGTTTTCTACATCAACATTAGTCTTTAATTTTGATTTATGTACCAACATCATGATGTACAAATCACAAGCTGGACCAAAAGCAGTCTAGTAAATACACAGTGGTTTGTATCTTCATAACAACTACTGTAATGCAAACATCAGACATAAAAAAACTGACCATGACTTTTATTTTTTTTATTAACACCCCCCCACACACACAAAGAGGAGAAGAAGAGGAGATATATGGATGCAGTTAGAGAGGACATGAAGGTAGTTTGAGTGAGGACAGAGGATGCAGAGGACAGAGTGAGGTGGAGGAGGATGACTCGCTGTGGT
Source organism: Garcialebias charrua (assembly GCA_038048925.1). Classification (NCBI taxonomy): domain Eukaryota; kingdom Metazoa; phylum Chordata; class Actinopteri; order Cyprinodontiformes; family Rivulidae; genus Garcialebias; species Garcialebias charrua. The sequence goes on along the minus strand of JBBPBX010064931.1, from coordinate 3,443 downwards.
GACCCCTGAAAAGGGAAAAGCCAGAAGAAGAAGGTGCTCAAGGCAGCCTGGGTTGCATTTCTCACTGGGCACTCTGCGATGGACTTTGTTCTGAAGCTCAGCAAATGTTTTGGAGTCAAGAGGCACTCCTCTCTCGCAAAATCCTCCATCCTCTTAACTTTGTAGGCAATCGTGGAGCTCAGTAAAGAAGGTATTTGTCAACATATTTGACTCCTTTTTAACTGACAGAAAAGTCTAATGTTCATGTAATAACAGCGTCCATGAGGTTAAGACTTGTACTCGAAGAACAAGGGAAACAGCGTGTGTTGGGGTAACCTAGGTTTGACACCCTGATGCATGCTCAATAATCCAGGTAGAAAAATCTAAAAAAGCTAAGTCTGGTCCTCTGGACATTCAAAAAAAAAAAAAAAAAAAAAAAAACTGTAGAAACGTTTCGTCTTTCGTCCAAAAGACTTCCTCAGTCTGAGAAGCTGTATTCAGCTCAGTCTTATAAATAGCACCCTCCCACAGTGGATCAACCAGTTGGCTGATGACAGCCTGAAACCAGCTGCTCACATGAGCAAGGAGGACCATCAGCCTAACGATGGATCGTTAACACCCTGATGGTTGTTTGCTATTCACAGAGGGCTGAGTGATACTGGCAATAACAGCATTGTAAGTGGGGGACAGTTGAACCCGGAGGCCTCCACCTCCGTTTAATGATGGACGGTTTCTTTTCACAAAGATGGCCTCCTTTATTCCTCTCTCAAACCATTGTTCCTCTCTATCAAGGATGTGAACATCTTCATCCCTGAAAGAGTGACCGCTGGCCTGGAGATGAGTGTAGACTGCAGAGTCCTGACCTGATGATGTTGATCTTCTGTGCTGGACCATCCTTTTGGCCAGTGGCTGTTTAGTTTCCCCGATGTAAGACTGATCACAGCCCTCCTGACACTGAACAGCATACACAATATTACTCTGTTTGTGCCGGGGGACTGGATCTTTGGGATGAACCAGTCTTTGCCGTAATGTATTTTGGGGTTTAAAAGCCACTGGGAGGGGGGTATACAAGCCACCCAGTGGCTTTTAAACCCCAAAATACATTACGGCAAAGACTGGTTCATCCCAAAGATCCAGTCCCCCGGCACAAACAGAGTAATATTGTGTATGCTGTTCAGTGTCAGGAGGGCTGTGATCAGTCTTACATTGGGGAAACTAAACAGCCACTGGCCAAAAGGATGGCCCAGCACAGAAGATCAACATCATCAGGTCAGGACTCTGCAGTCTACACTCATCTCCAGGCCAGCGGCCACTCTTTCAGGGATGAAGATGTTCACATCCTTGATAGAGAGGAACGATGGTTTGAGAGAGGAGTAAAGGAGGCCATCTTTGTGAAAAGAAACCGTCCATCATTAAACAGAGGTGGAGGCCTCCGGGTTCAACTGTCACCCTCTTACAATGCTGTTATTGCCAGTATCACTCAGCCCTCTGTGAATAGCAAACAACCATCAGGGTGTTAACGATCCATCGTCAGGCTGATGGTCCTCCTTGCTCATGTGAGCAGCTGGTTTCAGGCTGTCATCATCCAACTGGTTGATCCACTGTGGGAGGGTGCTATTTATAAGACTGAGCTGAATACAGCAGCTCAGACTGAGGAAGTCTTTCGGACGAAAGACGAAACGTTTCTACAGTTTTTTTTTTGCTTTGTTTTTTGTATGTCCAGAGGACCAGACTTAGCTTTTTCAGACTAGGTTTGACACGTTTGGCTTGGGTTTGGATCACTTTGGTTCCTTGGGATGCCCCCCTCCCGGTCTGGCGCATAACGAAGCCACTTCTTGACAGTTCCGCTGTAGTCCTTGTCAGTTAGCTTTGGGTCAAACTGCCGAGCAGCAGCTGAAAGACACAAAAATAAGAGTGAGGAAGATGGTGTATATTTGATAAAATTGTATACCCCCCTCCCCTCTTTTTTTTTTTTGAGAGGTGCTATCTCCCATGTTCTGCTTTTGGTGTGTGCACAAACTGTCCCACACATTCCCACTGAATATGACAAATTTGAGTGTTTGTATAAACAAATATTGTGTGAGGATGCAAAATGTCATTGGCCATAATGAGATGACGTTTGATGAGGTACAGTGATGAGAGCAGCACTCACTTCACACGGGTGCGATTTTTTAAAATTAAATGCTCAGCATCCAATTAGACTGAACTGGAAAGAGAAGCAAATGTCTAGTTTGACTCGATCTTGACAACATATCCATGCACCTATTAAGCTCACCAAGAACATTGTCCTTTGATTATTTCTTATAGCTTGCACTTTCACATTTTCTTTATTCAAAATTAATCCTTTTTTTTTTTTTTTGCATTTCATACAGAAGAGGCATGAAAGACAAGATGCAACACATTTTAGAAATTCAAAAGAATTTTTTACTATATGGCACACTAAGAGCATAATTATACAGGTAGTCCCCGACTTACGAGCGCTCTTACTTACGAGGTTCCAGACTTATGAGCTGGCGAATTTTTGGAAAAAACGCAAAAAATACCGAGTTTTTCTGTGTTTTTTCACCACAGTTCGTTAGCTAAACATGTGGACACACGTTTCCGATCATTTTTATGCACTAGTAAGCAGTTTTTCGATGAAAAACGAGTGTTTGTAGTCGCACTAGCAAAACCGTTCCAACTTACGAGCGAAATTCCGGACTTACGAGAACTTGTGCTTCGTGTTTCAACTTACAAATTTTCATCTTACGAGCACCTCGTTGTAACGGAACTCGCTCGTAAGTCGGGGACTACCTGTATTCTCAATCACCAGCAGTCTATAAAGTAATTTGCAGGGGAGGAAGCTCACCAAATATGCAGTGTTGTGTTGTGTCCTTCTGAGGAAAGAGGTTTTTAAACATCTTTTCTACCATTTGTGTTTTCAACTGAGGAGCTTTGGATATATTCATTTAAAAAATATAGCACAAGAATATCTCTGCACAGAAAAAAATAAATAAAAATTACTTTAACTTTTTTTTTTTTACCAAACTGACAAGTTTCTCCACTGTAATTGTTGTGTGATGTTAAGGCATTGAAACACCTGGTTCAATTTAGAAGATATTTAAGATTAACTACAAGCACCTGAAGCTGACTCAGAGAACTCTGTGATTTTAGAGGAAGATCAAAGCCAAATGTAGACACGGTGCACCCCAAATCAACTTTTTTTAATAAAGTGCATTAAAACAATGGCCGCTGACACAAAGTGCTGTACATGAGGAACATTATTCTATAATTTAAAGCAGATTGGAGTGAAGCAAAATCAGCTTTTGAGTAGAAGTCACTAGATAGAAAAAGCTAAGAGTTTTGTTATTTAAAGACAAATAATTGTTATTGTTCCCAATATTTTTAATTATAAGATTTTACTTTGTGATAAATTTGCCCAAATAACAAATAGAATTTCTCCATCTACATCAAACACCTGTGCC
>JBBPBX010064930.1:0-12905 GCA_038048925.1 Garcialebias charrua | reverse complement strand
TCTCCTCTGCCCTCCACACAGCTCTCACACATCTGGACACGAAGGACTCTTATGTTAGAATGCTGTTCATCGACTTCAGCTCGGCATTTAACACCATCATCCCCCAACAGCTCATCCTTAAACTGGACAGTCTGGGGCTGAACACCTCAATGTGTAACTGGCTGCTAGACTTCCTGACCGGGAGACCACAGACAGTACGGATCGGGAGTAACACATCTTAGCACCATCACATTGAACACAGGGGCCCCACAAGGATGTGTGCTGAGCCCCCTTCTATTCACCCTGCTAACACACGACTGCACACCATCGTACAGCTCCAACCACTTCATCAAGTTTGCGGACGACACAACAGTGGTGGGTCTCATCAGCAACAACGATGAGACGGACTACAGGAACGAGGTGAGCCGCCTGGCCTTGTGGTGCGGACACAACAATCTCACTCTCAACGTGGAGAAGACAAAGGAGATTGTTGTGGACTTCAGGAAGAGGGATGCCCAACATGCCCCTCTGACCATCAACAGCACCGCAGTGGAGAGAGTGACAGCACCAAGTTCCTGGGAGTGCACGTCTCAAAGGACCTGTCCTGGAGCAGGAACACTGCAGCACTAAAAATTTGCAGGAGTAATAATATTTCACTCAGTGCGGAGGGGCAGATGCCTCATTGCTGACTTCACCTCATGTGGCACAATTGTTTTAGTTTGAAGATAAATAGCTAAATCATACTTGCAAGTTGCTCAGGTAATGTTTATTAAAAATTATTCTGTTTCACGTGCATACAGGCTGAAGAATGAGACGCCCAACAGCTCAGACCAGACCTCGTTAACGTCACGGACGTCATTAACGGGCGCACCGTGCGCTGCAGCTTGCTCATATATTTGAGTCAGTAAAAGCAAAAAAGAAATTCAAAACTGGTCTTTCTACCATGAGTAGAGTTTAAAAAACATAAATAAATAAACACTTGAATAAATATGAATAAATAAATAATTAAAAACCTTCATGTCCCAACACCAATAGACAGGAGTTAGTTTGACTGAACACAAGACCTCTTTTTCTGCTTCTGGGTCGAAGAGTCCTGAAGGGTCTTCACAAAACTCCAGACCGGAGTTTTTAAAGGATTGTTATAAAATCATTTTGGGCACACTAATAGGGGAAAACACCTGTTTTTATATTGTTATTTTTACAAAAATAAATAATTTGTTGAATTTTACAAAACTGAAATATGGAGTTTTGTAAACAAAAGGCCTCTAAAAAGTGTAAAATTTGTTTTTAAGTCACTTAAATTCTCTATACAGTATATATATTTTTATTTCAGGCTGAGATAACCTTAAAAGAATGATTTGTTTTTTGTAGAAAATAATATTTGTGAAATAATTTTTTTAGCAGTTAAACGTGGTTAATTTCCTCCCTAAGGAATGCCAACAACCATAAAGAGACTTCCAGGGGTTAAAATAATGTATTTTAATACTTTTCTTGACATGTTATCCTAAATCACACCACGAGTTTACTAAACGGTAATCCTTGCCCTCCACCATCTCTAGCCCCGTGATCATTGAAATCCCCCACTTTGCCTCCCTCCGAGGAAGGGAGCGGGAGCTGGTGATCCTCAGGAGTGAGACGGGGGAGAGCTGGAAGGAGCATCAGTGTGAGCACACGCCACAGGAACTCAACCAGATAGTGAATGGAACAGACCAGGGTCAGTGTCTGCAACAAACACAAAGCATCCCTACATTGCACGCCCTCATCTCTAACCCTCTTGGTCTTCTCTACCCAGAAATGGACCCACCTGAGGAGCTGGAGAGGAAACGCATTTGCAGAATAATTACCAGAGACTTCCCACAATACTTTGCTGTGGTGTCACGCATTAAACAGGACAATAGTTTCATTGGTCCTGAGGGAGGCATCCTAAGCAGTACTGTGGTGCCTCAAGTACAAGCAGTGTTTCCTGAGGGTGCACTCACCAAGAGGATCAGAGTTGGGTTGCAGGTAATTTACAGAAGTACTCTTAAAACCTTGGTCGTATGATAAAATGAGACACATAGAATAGAATAGAATATATCTTTATTTGGCAAATTTGCACCGAGGTGCAAAGTTCTGCAATTAGCGCACGCACCATCCGAAGAGGGACGCACGCACGGAAAGTCGCAGCAGTATGAAACCGCGCCACCAACAATCAGATATGGAAAAAGGAACAAACACTCGGGTAATCATGGTATTCAAAAAAGAATCTATCACAATTTGTCTTAGGACACTCTATGATAAAGTCCAAAAAACTCTACCAGCTTTAGCACGAAGAGACAAGACATGTTGCAGTTTGATGACAAGCAAGGAGATTAAGTCCGTGAGTAACATTCAGATAAGCACAGTCAGCAGATGTCTCAGCTCGGCGCCATCCAAACGCACACACAGAGATCTCTGGGGGGAGGGGGGGCAGCGAGTTCTCTCAGCTTTCGACTCCAGGAGAAGATTTTCAGACAGCCTTCTTTCAAGGTCGCTCAGAGTCCAGATTAGATAGTTGCTTTGTTTATTTTCAGCTCAGGCCACAGTGTACTTTTGACTGCAGCCTTCCAAGTCCAGGTGCTGTTCAGGTCCAAAATCGCAGAATCATGTGAGGTTCCGATCTACGAACCCCCCCATCTGTGCCCTGATTGAGGCCGGACGGCTGTAAACGAGTTCCAAAACGCACCGCTGGTCCGCGGCTCTCCACCGCTGCTCCCATCGTGCGGTTCAGTTTGTACAACAGCTGGGACGTTGAGCTCATAGCCCGGATCAGAGAATCTTGCTGATCGGGAAGTCTCGCCAGCACGTGGATAGCCGCAGCAGTCTTCCTCAGCTTCCAGTAGCAGACAGCTCTGCCAACGCCAAAAAACAGAGTAGCTGCCACCAATATCCAAAAAATCCACAAATCTTCCACGTCTTCAACAGAAAGAACGGTCAGGCACATTGGCTTCCACTCCGACCACGAGTCCATAATGTATCCCACTGCGTGCGTGTCGGAGGGGCAAGCCGCTTCTCCTGGCCCGGTTCGCTTCGTGGAAAAAATTGTATCTATAGAGGAAACAGCCCAATTAATTAAATCCATCTCAAATTGGTTCGAGTGAGCGCTGAAGAGTTACAGACGAGACAAAAAGCAAGCAGGGAGGAGGAAAACTTAGGGAGGAGAGGAGCAAAAAGAAATGCGACTTGCTTTGCCGAGAGCGGAAGTAGATAGCTCATGTGTCCAACAACATATGATGTAGGGACCATATCTTCATCCCTGCAGAGGAGCTAAAGGGTTGATGAGAGCTTGATTGACCAGTCCACATTAGGTTTATGGATCTGGAGAAGGGTTGCAGAGTTGCACTCTGGTCCATTTAATCCAAACCAACCCGGCCCCAGCCCGCAGCCTTCAACTTCAAACCCCATCCGATCCAACAAATTAACAATAATTACAGGTCCGAACCTGAATTATTATTATTTTTAATTAAGCTTACCACTGGCTATTTATTATTGACGGTTGGCAGACATGCATGGGGCAGAAGATCACGCGTCCCAGACACGATAAAAAAGCCAGACACAACCCGGCCCACACATTAAGCACATTATTATGGCCCGGCCCAGTCCGAATCCGGGTCAGGTGGGGCCGGGCTCCGGGTTCGAGTTAGAAATGACAGCTCTAGTTGCAACTAGGGACGGGGCCGATCCAATCCAGTATCGTATCGGCTTCCGATACCAGCATAATTAACGTTTCGGATTTTCTGATCCAACCTGCCGATATTTCCGATCCATGATGCACGTACATAGAACACTTGTGTTACACCATATAAACCCAATGAAGACACTCTGAGCATCACAACAGAAAACACCCAAACTTTTATAGCACACAAGAGGCAGGTCTATATCACAGACGTCCATCTCACTCATGGCGCGGCCTGTAACACTAAAATACTGCAAAGCATTATGGGAAAGACAACACAGTCCACTCCCCTTAACCGCTACAGTATATTGTGACCATAGGGGGTGGTGTTGCATGCACTGTTGTCACAGTGTAACAACAGGTTCAATCAACTGAACCAGAAACAGCTTCCTCTGACCGTTTCACAAACAAAAAGCAAAAAACATGAATCTCTAAACCTATTAAAAAAACTATAAACATAATTATCTCTAAAACTAAACCTAATGCGCAGGGGTGGTTGACTGCCCCACTTTTGATTGTGGCACTATGAGTTGTAATTCTTGTTGGCTTTGATCAACGGCTACAGATTTAAACTATACATTGAATTTATAAATGTACTGATGTTATTTGAATCTGTTTTGTTTCCCAGATCAATGTTAAATTTAATTTAATTTAATTATTTCACCAATTTATGAAATTGTTTTTTTCTCCATTATCTTTTATGTTGTTTTTATTATTATTAATATGTAAAATGAATAAAAACTTTAAATAAATAAACATTAAAAATAAAAAAAGTCTCCACACAAAAAACTTTTTTTATTAAAACTCTTTTCCAATAGCTCCAAGATTTTATCAGTGAATATATACGGGGAGTGGACTGTGTTGTCTTTCCCATAATGCTTAGCGGTATTTTAGTGTTACAGGCCACACCATGAGTAAGATGGATGCCTGGGATATAGACCTGCCTCTTGTGTGCTATTAAAGTTTGGGTGTTTCCTGATGTGAGTCTCAGAGTATCTTCATTGGGTTTAACTCACACCATGTTAAAACAGTAGTAACAGAATATGGTGTAACACACGTGAAGATGACATCAGAACTAGATCGTATCGGCAGATACCCAGAGTTAAGTATCGGGGATGGGATCGGAAGTAAGAAAATGTGGATCAGTGCATCCTTAGTTGCAACTATACTTTTCAAGGCGTTTTGTGGGTGAGTTCAATGGAAGTAAATCATGGGGTGTTGAGGGACTTGTAAGGGCCAGTTAGACTCTTCATAACTAAAGTAAGAGCTTAGTTTGCATTCAAGACACACATTTGACCTTGTTGCAGGTGCAGGTTGGACATCTTCAGTGCTGTCCCGTTGGACATCTTCAGTGCTGTCCCATGTGAACCGTTCTGTTTTGAGTTGTTTATAGACATAATTCCAAGATGCAGTCAAGTAGAGGAAGGTGTCTGTTTTGAGAATCTGAGATCTGTTTAATGCAGATGTTGAGGTTCTGTTAGCTGGAAGTATTTGCCTCAGGTGGAAGAATTCATGACATATATTGTCTGATGTCAGTTCAAAAACATTTAATCCAAAAGACCATCAGTACCTTTCTTTTATTGGACAGTGGTCCCCTTACAAAATGTAAATCTGTTGTGTTCTGTGTGGACTTGCAGGCTCAGCCGATGAGTGTGGATGTAGTGAGGAAGATCCTTGGTAACAAGGCCACCTTCAGCCCCATCGTCACTCTGGAGCCTCGCAGGAGGAAGTTCCACAAACCCATCACTATGACCATCCCCATCCCCAAGAGCAACACTGATCCAGCCCTCAACGGATTTGGAGGGGACACGCCCACGTTACGACTGCTCTGTAGTATAACTGGTGGGAGAATACTCACATTCACAGTATTGTCTCATCCATAAACCTGGGCTTACATTCAAATATTCATATTTTGTGTTTGTAAATGTTCAGGTGGGACGACGCCTGCTCAGTGGGAGGATATAACTGGGACAACACCGTTAACATTCATCAATGACTGTGTCTCTTTCACCACCAATGTGTCTGCAAGGTTATTAGACACTTTTATTGAAGCACATTTAATACACAGCTGTCACTGATTTAGAAACTTCAAACACCTACCCACCCTCATCCTCCATGTTTTCTCATATCCAGGTTCTGGCTTATAGACTGCCGTCAAGTCCACGAATCTGTCAACTTTTCCACTCAGGTGTACCGGGAGATCATTTGTGTCCCGTACATGGCCAAGTTTGTGATTTTTGCCAAGACGCATGACCCCATTGAGGCCAGACTGCGTTGTTTCTGCATGACAGATGACAAGATGGATAAAACACTGGAGCAGCAGGAGAACTTCGCCGAAGTGGCACGCAGCCGTGACGTAGAGGTGAACATGGAGGGTGGGGACTAGATGTTAAAGAAGTTGATACCATGTTGATCCACTGAATAATGCAGACAAAAAAATACGGTATTTGTCTTTAAGTCTGAACATTCTTGTGGATTACAGTTGTCTTATATTATATGTTCACTTATTGCAGCTACACTGTATCGTGGGTTTAAAAATATATATTTATATATATAATTCTGCATCGTGGAGTTTTCGCTATATCGCAGGAGTTTGTGGTACACACTGTACTCCACTACCATTTGCACAAGTGGAGGAGGAAGCCACCTCTCATCTCCTCTAACCTGTGCATGTACCGTAATTTCCGCCTGATAGATCGCACCTTTCTATAAGTCGCTTTGTCCAATTATTGGGAATAAATTGGAAAAATCCATAAACAGATGGCACCTTCATTTAGGTCGCATCTATTATGCGTCACTGCTATGCGACGCGTCAGCGCCTCATTTGCCCTGTTGAAAATGGCAGCCACAGAAGCGAGCGAGCACGGAAGGACTTTACAAGATTAACACGGTAAAAACAATTATTTGTTTGCTAAAGATTATAGCTGACATGATAGCACAAGTGTTCCTGAGCTTAACCGTTCCTTAATAAATTCACGAAATGGTCAAATCTGCTGAATTTAAATTGTTTTGCTTTGACGTCTTCCAAACGGTGGCGTGCGCTGCGAAAATAAATTATGAATAAATCGAATTTTATCTCAAATGTCTCATACAGGTCACAGTTTGTAAATGAATACCAAATAATTACTTTCTGTAAGCTGAAAGAAAATCTGCGGTGTGGTTTATGAGTTATCTAGACTATTAGTAGCAGGAAAATAACCCGACGCTAACGCGACACGTTTATGCCACGACATGACGTTTATGACACGTTTGTCTAACATTTAAAGCCTAACAGTTGGATTTTATACCACGTAACCATATTTGTCTGTTGTTCACATTATCAACATCAAACTTTTCTATAACTTTAAAAGCAAAACCAATATGTTTCTATATACATACTATAACATTGAGAAAGCAACAATTTTAAAGCCTCGTATTAAAAAAAACAAACAACTCTCAACGTAGAACATTTCTGAAAAAAATTAGTATAGGACCCTGTGGTGGGCACAGTTCTGCTAATCTGCTAGTTCAAGTTCAAATAGGTTTAATGTCATTTCACCACAGGTGGTGCATGAGGTGGAACAAAATTATGTACACAGGTTCCCAGTTACAGTCAGCTAATAGTGAAACTCACTTTCCAGTTAGTGGATTAGCGGTTTTGCTAATTTTGGATACCATCCATCTATTATCTTTTACCCGCTTCTTCCATTTTGGGTCACGGGGGTCGCCGGTGCCCATGTCCAGCAATCACTGTGTGAGGGGCGGGGTACACCCTGGACAGGTCACAAGTCCATCACAGGGACACACAGAGACAAACAACCATTCAACTTTGGATGCTTTTAGTGGAAATAGCTTTCGCTAAATTTATGTTCGGTAAATTCAAGTCTGCTAATAAAAAATATATATATGTTCAATTCAATTCATTTTATTTATATAGTGTCGAGTCACAACAGAAATCATCTCAGGGCACTGAACAGAATCATTCATTTCTATAAAATTAATTTAATATTATTTATTTGAGGAGCAGACTGCTTTGAGTTTAACTCCATCACAGAACTCTCATCTTGAACAAGCATGAAGGTGACAGTGGAAAGGAAAAACTCTGTCATGAGGAAGAAACCTTTAACAGACCCAGGCTCAGGACAAGCGTCCATCTGCTTCGACTGGCTGGGTTTAAGGGTCTCCAAACTAAACGTGTACAGGAGAATGGTGGTTTACACAGAGTGATGCTCTGCTCTTTGCTGTGCTATGCAGAGCTAAGCCCCACCCAGTGGTGTCACCACCAGCACCACCACCACCACCAGCACCATCACCACCACCACCAGCAGCCTTGCAGAGCTGTTTCCTGTCTCTGATTCATGGTGTCAGTTTACAGACAATAACAAAGACTTCAATGTTATAATGCCAAACCAAACCAGAACAGGAAAATTACATGAAAAAAACATTTTCATACTCAGAAAAACTGAACACATAATTCCTACCCTGCATGCTTCGCAACACTCACACTATCTCTGGGACGTGACTCTCTCACACATTTCACACATCTTTACTTTAATACAAACATATTTATTACTGAGAAAATATTATGCTGACGCACAGCAACTTTGTAGCTGTTTATAAAAGTAGTTCACGATGAAGAGGATTGCTAAAGCGAGTTCATTCATTAAACGAAGGAGACGTCTGACACACATTGAACGCATCACTCTGCTTCAGCACAGCAGAGTTCTGCTCTGCCTCTTTGGTTCTGATGGACCAGATTAATTTATGAAAGCTCACCCCTGAACAGGACATGGACGCTTTACTTGTGATTTATGAACCGGTTTGAGTTTCGTCCACTTACAATGTTGTCACATTACAGACAGTCTTACAGAGTCAGAGACAGCCATGGACAATAAAAGTTAACCCTTTAACATTAACTTCCACTCTTTTTTTTTTTTTTTCAGTTTAGCGTAAGCGAAGCAATTTTTTTTTAACTTAGCAAATTAGTGGTTAGTGAAGGTAACTTTTTGGTAGATGCGTCCACCGCTGATTGGAACCAATGTGTGTACAGTAATGGGTTTGTGTGGTTGATGCATTAGAAATGCACTGAGCCTTAAACAAGCATGCACTGTTTAGTTGTCCTAAACAGTAAAACTGAAAGTACAAAGTAAAATAATAAATTTGCATGCATTTTTGTGATTTAAAAAGGTTATACTTTTGTCATTTTAAGGTTTTGGAAGGTAAACCTATCTTTGCGGACTGCTTTGGAAACCTTGTTCCTCTCACCAAAAGTGGCCAGTACCACCTCTTCAGCTTCTATGCCTTTAAAGAAAACAGACTAGCACTTTTCATTAAGGTAAGGATCATTCTTTATTCTTCTCTGTCACAGAAAGACAAAGGGTTGGCGATTGCTCTGCTCTGCATGATAAAATACTGTACTCTTACTTTATAAACTTGTTTTTGTGAACTGCCTGAATTTGTAGATTCGAGACATCACGCAGGAGCCGTGTGGCCGACTGTCTTTTATGAAAGAACCCAGGAACTACAGGTCACTTACCCAAAACGCCATATGCAACCTCAATATCACCCTCCCATCATACAGCAAGGTAGGAATAAAACACAACTAATATTTCCTGATACATTCTTACTGTTTGTCTCACGGGGATTTGTAGGTGAAGTCACAACTGTTTACTTTTTATTAAGTATGTATGTTCTTGTAATGGTTATTACAATACGATAATATTACATTAATATTTGTATATTTAATATCATGAACATGGCCTGAATATTATATCCATAGTAGGTGATTATGTCTAAACGTCTAGATAGAAGATTTGTTTGATTTACTTAAGGGTACGCATTGCAATGTCATGAAGACTAGTCAAAAATAATTCATAACATAAAAAGTAAATTTGTACAATTGCTTTTTAAATTTTGATTGTTTATCAATCTTAAAAATGTTAAGTTAAAGTTGTTCATGCATTTTTTTTTCTAACTGAAACTGAAGAAGGGACAGGAAACAGGTAAATAATGGCGACACCTAGGGAAAAAACATTTTGGATAGAGAAGTCTAATATATTCTATTTTGATGTATAGTGACATATTTACTTTCAGATATGTTGAGCAAATCCCATATTTGCAGAGCACTGTGAGTATGGGATTGTGGGTCCATTGCTACGACCCATTCAGTCCCTATACAAGTGATGCAAGAGTATAGTGCCCATTGGCAGCACCCTTCAGGGATGCTCGTTGTCACTGATTCTGTTCATAACTTTTATGGACAGAATTGTTCTGTGCAGCCAGGGCCACTGGAAGTCTGCTTTGTCAGCTTCAGGATTCCATCTCTGCATGCAGATGATGTGGTCCTGTTGGTGTCATCGTGCCATGATCTTCATCTCTCACTGGAGCCATGAGAATCAACACCTCCAAATCTGAGGCCATAGTCTTTAGTCTGGAAAGGGTAGATGGCCTTATCTGGGTTGGGAGTGAGGTTCTACCTCAAGAGGAGTTCAAGTATCTGGGCTTTGTTCACAGTGAGGGAAGCATGGAGCAGTAGATTGACAGATGGATCGGTGCAGCATCTGCAGTGTTGTGGACCCTGTATTGGTCCGTTGTGGTGAAGAGGGAGCTGAAGCTCTCTGTTAACTGGTCAGTCTGTGTTCCTACCCTCATCTATGGCCACACACTATGTCATAACTGGAAGAAGGAGGTTGCACATACCAGTGGTCAATATGTGTTTTCTCTACAGTGTAGCTGGACTCTCAGGGATAGGGTGAGAAGTTCAGTTATTTGGGAGAGGCTTAGCGTAGAACTGCTGCTCCTTCACATCCAGAGGAGCCAGTTGGCCACCAGAAGTAGTTTGGGCATAAGGCATGTTCAACTGGGGGAAAACGCAGTAAACACTGGTGAGACGATGTCTCTCAGCTGGCCTGCGATCACCTTGTACTGTGTTCCTCCCAGAGGAGCTGGAAGAGCTGGCTGGGGGAAGAGGTTTCTGGGCCTCCCTTCTTAAGCTGCTGTCCTCGAGACTCCACTCCAGAACAGGAAGAAAATAGATGGATGATGTTGAGTCAAATATGCATCTAAAAATAAAACGTGTTGATGCAGTGAACTTATGTGTCCAGAAGAGTTTAGCACTAAACAGTGTGTGTTTAAATGTTGAGCTCTGCCGTCATGGTGCTCCACCACCCTGAAGCGAAACGTCTTCTGTTACAAATAAAGTCCAGTTGTTTCTGTATTGAACGCCTTTTTTGATCCACCACCCTGCTTGAGCACTAGTATTTGATCTTGACTCACTCTTTATGTCCTCCATCTCGGAGTGAAGAGGGGAGTTGAAAATACCCTCTGTTCTTCATCTGTCTATCTGTATGTCTTATAAGATCAATAGCTTGAAAAAGGTGAGGTACTGACTTTCATTTTGATGTGTGGCTACATCTTGACATAAGGAAGGTCACTATCAAAAATTGGGTTGTGTCTGTGCTGCCTTGGACAAGAAAAAAAAACTACTTTTCTCCACAGTATAACTCCTACACACTTGAACATCTTGCACCAAAAGGTTTACAGTACATGCATTCCCTGTTCATTTTCAGTCCAGAAAAACACTTGTACCCAAAACTACAAACATGCACTCCTCCAACCCCGAGGACATTGGTGGGCTGCTCGTTTCTCTTGAGCTTAGAAGCAGATTCACTTTTGTTTTTCCACCTAAACATCTTATCCAAGATTCTCCACTTGTCAGTTTACACCATACTGGTTTATCTAAACAGACTACAGCCAGTTGTGCACATTGATCCAAATGTCAATGGTATTCATACCAACACTTGCATTAATACAAGAGATATGATGCTAGTGTATCGAAATCATTGCTTAATATTTCCAGCATTGTATTGCAAGTGATATGTTGCTAGCATTGTGTTCTGTTAGAAAAAAAAATGTTGATATGTTTATTTTTTTATCCAAAAGACTTCTTCAGTCTGAGGAGCTGTAATAAGCTCAGCCTTATAAATATCGCCTTCTCACACTGGATCAACCAGTTTGTTGTTGACATCCAAAGGTGTCCTTTTCAGAGACACTACCAAGTCATTGGTTCAGGTATGTTGATGACACCTGGGTTAAAATTAAATCTCAGGAAGTCCAACATTTCACTGATCACATCAACTCTGTGGATAAATATATCAAGTTCACACGAGAAGATGTAAAAAATGGCAGGTTGGCTTTCTTGGACTGTGAGGTCTCAGTTTCTGATAGAGGAAATTTGCAAACTGAGGTGTACCGCAAACCCACCCACACAGACCAGTATTTACAGTTTGACTCCCATCACCCTCTGGAGCACAAGTTAGGAGTCATCAGGACTCTGTACCACAGAGCAGACAGCGTCCCCACTAACTCAGCAGCCAGACAGAAGGAGAAATCACACACAAAACAGGCTCTAGAGAAATGTGGATATCCTAACTGGGCCTTCCTGAAAGCAGAGAAGAAACCCAAACAGGACTCCAGCCAGCCATCAGGTGAAAAGAAGGAACCCAGACCCAGACCAGTGGTCATTCCAGATGTTGCGGGAGTTTCAGAGACATTGAGACGTTTATTTTCTAAACACAACGTCCCAGTGGCTTTTAAACCCCAAAATACATTACGGCAAAGACTGGTTCATCCCAAAGATCCAGTCCCCCGGCACAAACAGAGTAATATTGTGTATGTTGTTCAGTGTCAGGAGGGCTGTGATCAGTCTTACATCAGGGAAACTAAACAGCCATTGGCCAAAAGGATGGACCAGCACAGAAGAGGAACAACTAGACTGAGGAACAGCTTCTACCCAGAGGCTGTTAGACTCATGAATCTCTAACCAGGATAATCACTATGAAAAATCACATCATGTTGCTGCTGATCTGTTTCATGTTGCTGTGTTCATGCATGCTTATCTGCTCACACAGACTCATGTTCGTGCTGCTTTTCAGGGTATTGTTTTTATTCTACTAAAGTGTATTTTTATGAACGTTTCTCTTAGTTCATATCTTAGATCGTATTACTGTTTTTCTTTTACATTTTAATACTTGTGTTGGATGTAACTGGGACCCTGTATACACAATTTTGTAAAAAATAAATAAATATAGAACCTTGGACCCTTGAAGATCAACATCATCAGGTCAGGACTCTGCTGTCTACACTCATCTCCAGGTTAGAGGTCACTCTTTCAGGGATGAAGATGTTCACATCCTTGATAGAGAGGAACGATGGTTTGAGAGAGGAGTAAAGGAGGCCATCTTTGTGAAAAGAA
>JBBPBX010064929.1:8472-20104 GCA_038048925.1 Garcialebias charrua | reverse complement strand
AAACCCAGGCCAAGCAGGCCCCTGTAAAGTCTCTGAGTTTATTATATTTTGTTTTGGGACAAAGCAACCGAAGCCCTAGGCTCTCAGCCAGACCCCTTCAAAGGCCAGGCTGAAAGTTGCCACAACTCTGGACGCGGGTGAAATAGTTGACCATGCGCCTGAGTCAGGAGGTCCCTATGAGAAGGCAAATGCCATGGTATTCCAGATAGCATTGAAATCAGCTCTGGGAACCACGTTTTCTGTGGCCATCTGGGGGCTATGAGGATCAGGGAGAGGGCTCCCTGGCGTACCCGTTCCAATGTCGCCCCGATCAGAGGGACCGGTGGAAAGGCATAGTAGAGCACCTCTGCTGGCCAATCATGTGCCAGAGCATCCATACCCAATGGTGCGTCTGCTTCCCTCAAGGAGAAGCAGAGGTCACAGTGTGAGCTAGCCCTGCAGGTGAACAGGTCCACAGAGGCCTTCCCGAATCGTGACCATACCTGTCCCACAATCCGTGGGTTCAGGCTCCATTCTGATGCCAGCAAAGGGCCTCTAGAGAGGGCGTCTGCTCTGTAATTTAGTTCACCTGGGACATGAGTCGCCCTGAGCGACAGGATCATTGAAGCATACCATGTGAGCATTCTCTGTGTCAGATGGAAGAGGGCCCGGGACCTTGTCCCTCCTTCTCTGTTGATAAAGGACACTACGGTCCTATTATCTGATTTTACCAGGACGTGCTGTCCAGCAATCAGACCTTTGTGGGAGAAGAATTTTAATGGAATACGGCTAACAATCCTAGGAAGTTGATGTGTAATCTTGCTTCCTGTTCGTTCCAAAGGCCGCGGGCATTCTGATTCCTACAGGTTGCCCCCTATCCTGTTTTTGAGGCATCCGTCGTGATTACCACACGAGATGATACCCTTCCCAGTGAGACCCCATCTGTGAAAACGGACACGTTTCTCCAAGGTTCCAGAGCCTCCAGGCACTCTGAATTTATCCTAACCATCCCCCTTTGTTTAGGTAGGTTAGGCTGTATCCGTTGGTTCAGCCAAAGCTGCATGGGCCGCATTTTCAGTAATGTGTGTGGCACACATGGAATGGTTTATGCTGCCAAGAGGCCTAGAAGGCGTTGGCAGGTTTTTACAGGGACCCGATGATCTAATTTAAATTTGCTCAGGCAAGAGCGAATGGAGGAAACTCGTTCCTTTGAGAGCCATGCTCTGTACTGGATGGAGTTGATCTGTACTCCCAGAAATACGGTAACCCGTGATGGAGTTAAATTGCTCTTTTGCAAGTTTATAACAAACCCAAGAGACTCTAGGTGAGAAATCACCTTATAAGAGTGTGACTGGGCCTGCTTTCTGCTTTCAGCCAGAATCAACAGGTCATCCAGGTAGTTCATGACCCTGAGTCCTTGATTCCTGAGAGGGGTCAGAGCTACGTCCAGACACTTTGTAAATGTGTGTGGAGCAGTCTTTAAAGGACAACACCCACCATGACAGTAACAATTCACCATATAGGACAATTACTGTAATTTAATATGATGTCTATTTTCATTTTTGCATTTGGGCCAGGCGAGGGTTAAAAAAAAAAAAAAAAAAAACCCAGTCCCGAATGAATCCGGAAACTCGGCCGAAGAGTGCCGAAGTGTCATGTGACTTCAGTTACGTCTCCACCCAGAAGGCAGAAGGCAGGAGTGAGTTTCCATGGAGGTTTATGAGAGTGGGAGATAAAACTGCATATTTCCTGGTGCATTTGTGTGTACATATGGACCAGCGCTCTGATTTTATTTATTATTTATTTTATAACACCGCTACGGACCGTTGCTGCTCTCATTCTGCCCAGAGGAGCGAGCCGCGCATCTCTGGCTCCTCGTTCTGCTGGTCACCTTTGAAGTTCCGAATGCGTGCTGACTCAGGGCTCTGCTCCGTCAAAGCCTTGTTGCGGGGAGCATGGGGGAGCACGCGCGCAAAGCTCCGTTGCGCGGCTGCCTTTTCTGTACTCCCGACCTGTCTGGTCACGAGGGGAAAAGCCGATGCGGAAATGAATGAATTTGTTGCGATCAAGCAAATTAAACTAGTATGTCTACGTGGATGCTCACTCAGAATATGATAGACATCAGTGAGCTACAGCAGTATTAATCAACAGGCAGCTTTAGGGAATATTTAAAAATGCTTCGCTTTTTTTCCCCCTCGCTCAGAGCAACGGTCATGGAAGTTGATGAATGCTTATTATAACTCCGCCTGTAACTCCAAGGCGGTCACTTTAGTGACGTGAATGCCCATGTGAATGCCCATATATGGAGAGGAGCAGATTTTTCCTGGAGCTTCTGCTAAAATCTGCTATAAATCATGACATAACACATTTAGCTTTATTTCTCTACAATATAAATAAATGCTCCAGTATTATTTTTAAATAAACTAATAAATATTAATGGCGATGCAATTTGAAAACATGGTGGGTGTTGTCCTTTAAACCAAAGGGTAAAGCTTTGAATTCATAAGCAATTCTCTCAAAAGCAAAACGTAGAAATTTTCTGTTTCCTCCAAACGCCTATATGGAAATAGGCATCTTTTAAATCTACTGTACATGCAAAGTCTCCAGGTCTCACAGCCTGGAGAACTTGTCGCAGTGTAAGCATCTTGAACTTAAATGTTTTAATCCTTTTGTTGAGAGTCCTGAGATCCAGAATTGGTCTCAGAGAACGATCCTTTTTGGGCACCAGGTAGTACTTGCTGTAGTGGCCGGAGAGCAGCTTGTGTCCAGAGACCAAACTAATCACTCCTTTTTGCAGCATGGCCGAAATTTCCTCCCTTAGCTCGTGTGCGCGTGCAAGGTTGATCTCAGATTGCAGCACCCCTGTGAAGCGGGGCGGTCTCTTAGAGAATTGCAATTTGAGTCCATGACGAATTGTTGTCATGACCCAATCATTTGGTAGGCACGCCTTCCAGGCCTGCGCATGCGTGCTAAGTCTGGATGGCATGTTGTGTTGCAGCCCGTCACGTTTGAGAACCAGAGGGGTGACCTTTGACCCCTCTTGCCCTCCCCCGGACAGGCTAGTCGGCCCGACAGGAGATACTGCGAGATCTAGCTCACGTGTCTCGCTACGGTTCATAGTTAGACCACATGGTTGGTTTATAAAAATGGGACTTGAGTCAAGAACCAGGGCAGTCTGTACTTTGGTACTTTTATTTTTATACATGTTTGAAACAGTGTTTATTTTGTTTACACATGCAACAGCCCGTCGTCTCCTCATTGCAGCCGACATTCGACGGCAGTGAGGGCAAGAGTTGGGGAATTCCAGCGCCTTCCTTGCATGCAGAATCCCCAGGCAGACAGGACAGGCCTCGTGGGTGTCCGTCGCCGAAAGGGAGCGGCCACAGCCGCTGGGGCAAGGGCGCGAGCGAGGACTCGTCGTCCTGGTCTTTCTCCTCCTTGTCTTCCGTCTTCCCTTCTCGAGAGCCATGTCCTGAGAAGCGTCGAGTTGGTTTGAAGATTCTTTTCTTCGAAGTTGTCTTCTCCGTCGTCTTTTCTTTCGCTCAAAAATCTGCTAAGGTTAGCAAGTGGTTGTGACACAGTTAGCGCCTTCGAGCGAAAACCTGCGGAAAAGAAGAAAACTTCGAGGGTGAGTAGAAAAATGCTGGACTAGCTTTCGCCAGCCTAGCAGTGCGCAGGAAAATTTCTCTGTACGCTCAGTGTAGGGAGCGAGCTCACCTCAGTCGAGCGATGCGACAACAGAGAAGTCCCGCTAAGTTCAGGTGTTCAAGCGAGGTGAAGGGCAAAAAAGAGGAAGATGGAGGGGCGCTCACTGCCTAAATACCCAGAGGGCGGGGCCTCTGGTGCGGGGGCGCAATTCCCATAGCAAGTATGTTGCACCGAGAGAACATGACTGAAAGGGAACTAAAATATATATTTTTAGATCTGATTTTTGGGTTGTGTCCAAATTAATTAGCAGTGAAAACAGAGCAGTGGATTACTGCTCAGTGCTGTGTCTCAGCCAAAGAAACAATTTGTAGAATCTGCCATAGCTGAAGACAGTTGGTAAAATTACATCCACTTTTCATGTATGAATGAATGTTCATGACCAAGAGCTGAGGCTGCTGTTTACTGCAGAGAGAGGATAAAGATGGCAACACACCCAGCATGCTGAATGCTGGGTGTGTTGCCATCATCAGACATGAGTGAGATTACAAGTAATCCTCTGAATAAATGAAAAGATTAATGAAGTGAGGGCAAAAAAGAAAAGGTGTGATGCTGCCAATGACACATTCCTCTCCTCCTGAACAAATTAAAAAACATCTTTCTAAGTATAGCTGCACTCGCCTCTGGTCACGAGTTGTGATTGCAATCATCATTAGCACCTTTGTGGTGTGATTCTCAACAAAGAAACGTTGCAGTGTGACAGATTATGTTTTGCAGCTAGCTGCTGCTGTTTTAAATGCTAAAGCTCTACTCAGACTCAACACACTGAAGAGTTTTGAAGTAAAGACATTTAAATTCCCTTGAGCTGATGGGATGATATTAAGAAGGTCAGTCTTGGGCATGAGCAAGCTGTACACCAATGGGATTTGAATAGTGAATATTTGTAGGTTTTGATCTGAGGCCATGGTCTTGAGCTTTAAAAGGGTAGAGTGCCCTCTCTGGATAGGGGAGGAGGTCCTGCCCCAAGTGGAGGAGTTTAAGTATCTTGGGGTCTTGTTCACGAATGAGGAAAAAATGGAGCAAGATATCGATAGGCGGATAGGTGTGGCATCTGCAGTGAAGCGGGCGCTGTACCGGTCTATTGTGGTGAAGAGTGAGCTGAGTCAAAAGGCGAAGCTCTCAATTTACTGATCGATCTACAAAGTACGTTCCTACCCTCATCTAAGGTCATGAGCTTTGGGTTGTGACCGAAAGAATGAGATCACGGAAACAAGCGGCCAAAATGAGTTTTCTCTGCAGGGTGTCTGGACCATCCCTTAGAGATAGGGTGAGAAGCTTGATCATCCAGGAGGGACATAAGCCTCTTATCAACAGGTCCTGTTCGCGCTCGTTCGGGCTCGTTCGTAACTAGTTAACAACTAGTTATGGGGTGTACCCACAGGGTCCTGTTCACGAGAAACCGGTCCTATTTTGGTG
Source organism: Garcialebias charrua (assembly GCA_038048925.1). Taxonomy (NCBI): domain Eukaryota; kingdom Metazoa; phylum Chordata; class Actinopteri; order Cyprinodontiformes; family Rivulidae; genus Garcialebias; species Garcialebias charrua. The sequence continues at coordinate 15,004 of JBBPBX010064929.1, read as the reverse complement.
CCTGCCTCAACTAGGTACAAAGGTCTGGTTCCTCTAGGGTCCAGTTATGACATCAGCACAGAGTGTTCACTGATTGGTCAGGGGGCGTATTCCTAGGTCGGAGGCGGAGATTCAGTCTTCTCCAGTAGGTGGCGTATGCACCTGAACGTTGTTTGCAATCCGCCAAGAAGAAGAAGAAGAAGAAGAAGAGTCGGTCTTCCAGGAAATGCAAACTGCCCAGCCAACAGTGTGAGGGAGACTGGCCTTGACACAGCCACTTCTCTTCTTATGGAGTCTATAGTAGATGGTGAGTGTTTTATAACTTTAAGCATATTTCCAGTGAGTCATGCAACTCTCTGAGCGTTTTTGGACTGAAAAAACACCGGAGACTAGCTTCAGCAACAGCCGAGAGGCTTTTCTGAAAAAAAAAAAAAAAGATGGCGGAACGGCTCGTTTCTCTGAAATATAACAAGAAAATCACATAAACAATATTTGTTAGCTCGAAATTGTAGCAGAGGAGGTGTGTCTGAGTCTATCATTTGCTTAATAAATGCACTTTAATGGTCTAATTCGCCGAGTTGGCAGCTGTTTTCAAGGTTCGAAGCAGAGCAGAATGTGGAATATGGCAGGCCGTTTGAGTCGATAATAGCGAGTGAAGATTCTCAGTCATCCAGGACATGGTAAATTCTAAAAAGTGCAAGGAAGGAAAAAAATAGTCTAAAGCATAGTATAATAAATAAAGTCCAGTTGTTTTTGTCTTGAACTTTTTTGAATTTATCATTATAGCCACGTTTTCATATTACGTGATACAACCGCCAACTTCATGCCATACATGTTACTTCTATCTACTGTACTGTACTTCTGTTTTTGTTTTGTTTTGGTTCAGTCAGAATAAATGGAAACGGTCATATCTCAGTCCAAAAATGGTTTATAAATATGGGGAAAAATCCATAAATTTGTCACTTAGGCCTATAGGCCTGTATTAATGTGTAATGTGATTTATTTCAGGTTAATCAGTCAGTTCCTGTGTAAAGATCCTCTAGCCGTGGGTGTCCTTGGAGAAGGATGGGACAAGTCACTGCACTGTAAAGCAAGTATGTCATGACACAAACACTCCAAACTTTGAAAATTACAGATAAAAGCAAAGGACAATGATGTTTAGAGGAGATTATAACAATAATTTTGTGTTGTTTGCCAGATGGGGCAGTGAAAACAGCCAGACAGACATATGAAGCCATCGCTGAACTGCTGCATCAGGATCTGATCTTGTGACTCCAGACTACACATCAACTGCAGCCGAACAGACCTCAGAGCTTCTCCTGATGCTCTGCTCTCCTGCACCTTGTCCACATTGTGCCAAAGATGTCCTCGGTGCCTCAGTAAAAAAAAAAAAACAGTCCTGCATTGACAACACAAACAGGTCCTATGAACTCAGCAGATGTCAAACAAGCTCAGTTTGTGACGGAGCAGGGGTACTGTGACTTCATGGTGTTTTTCATTCAACCTTTATTTAGTCAGGTAAATCTCATTGAGCCTCGTGGACTCTTTTACAAAAGCGACCTGCTACAAACTAAAGAACTTTAGTTCTGGGTCAGATGACTTTATTCACAGAGGATTGTGTCTGATGGTGAGTTCTTTACAGAAGCAGTGAAAAATGTAGAAATGTTCTACAGGTCAGCATTTTTACCTGAGCTATTGGCCAAATTTTACTTTTAATTATTGTTACATGTTTTGGAACAACAGGTTAAGATTCCAGTGATGATATTTTAAGTTCATATTTCATACATAACTGCAGATTTAGTAATATGTTTTTCTGTTTCTACAAATAACACCAATCTTTCATTTTTTAAAACTGTTACAATTTTATTGACATGTAACATTTACAGTATTTAAATAAAGTTGCTTTGATATTTTGATTGGAATTGATTGATTACATATTGTTAAGTTTATATTACAAATGTTTTAGTTTGGAACACACTTGTTGATCAACTGGGACAATGGAGCGGCGCAGATTTTTTAGGATACATGCCACTTTCAGTTTTGTCCAAAGTAGTGTACTCCACCATCATCAATGTGTGTATATATAAATATATACTGTATGTATATATATATATGTATATATGTGTATATGTATGTACTGTATATATAAATATATATGTATGTACAGTATATATTATGTATGTATGTGTACATATATGTGTATATATACACACATGTATGTATATATATAAACACGTGTGTGTGTATATATATATATACTCACGCATATGTTTGTATGTGTACACATGTATGTATATACAATATATATACATATATGTGTATATATACACACACACATATATATATATATATATATATATATATATATATATATATATATATATATATATATATATATATACATATATATATATATATATATATATATATATATATATATATATACTGTATATGAACATTTGTCTGTGGCTGAAAAAGCCACAGACAAAGCAGAATGTTCAAAAAAGAAACAAGCTCATCCACTTTGGTTGTGTGTGTTCTTTTCCAGCTCTTCTTCTAATGTGTGTGTTAGTGGTTAATAAAGAGCTTAATGTATCACTAGCGCCACCAGCTGGTTAGAAGCGTTGATATTAATGATCCACCCACTGCAGGAGAATTACCCGCCCACTGCAGGAGAACTTCACGCCCACTAAAGGGGTCCTAAGCGTGCAGTGGATACAGAAATAAACCGGTCCCATAGGAACTGGCCCAAACTAGCCACAATGGGACCTTACAGGAACCAGACCTGTTGATAAGAGGCATATCTGTTCAGCATCTGACAGGACTCTAGCTGTCCAGAATCTTACTCTAACAACTCTAGCTGTTCAGCATCTGATAGGACTCTGTCTGTTCAGCATCTGACAGGACTTTGTCTGTTAAACATCTGACAGGACTCTAGCTGTCCAGAATCTTACTCTAACAACTCTGTCTGTTCAGCATCTGACAAGACTCTAGCTGTTCAACATCTGACAGGACTCTCGCTGTTCAATATCTGACAGGACTATGTCTGTTCAGCATCTGACAGGACTCTAGCTGCTCAGCATCTGACAGGACTCTCTCTGTTCAGCATCTGACAGAATTCTAGCTGTTCAGCATCTGACAGATGACTGATAGCACTCTATCTGTTCATCATCCAACAGGACAGCTTTTCAACATCTTACAGGACTCTGTTCAACATCTGACAGGATTTTAGCTGTTCAGTATCTGACAGGACTCTTGCTGTTCAGCATCTGACAGGACTCTAGCTGCTCAGCATCTGACAGGACTCTAACTGTTCAACACATGACAGAACTCTGTCTGTTAAACATCTGACAGGACTCTAGCTGTCCAGAATCTTACTCTAACAACACTAGCTGTTCAGCATCTGACAGGACTCTTTCTGTTCAGCATCTGACAGGACTCTAGCTGTTCAGCGTCTGACAGGACTCTTGCTGTTCAGCATCTGATCGGATTCAGGCTGTTCTGCATCTGATAGGACTCTATCTGTTGTCCATCTGATAGAACTCTGTTCAAAAACAGGAATCTAGCTGATCAATGTCTTACAGGACTCTATCTGTTCAGCATCTTACAGGACGCTGTCTATTCAACATCTGACAGGACTCTAACTGTTCAGCATCTGACAGGACTCTAGCTGTTCAGTATCTGACAGGACGCTGTCTATTCAACATCTGACAGGACTCTAGCTGTTCAGCATCTGACAGGACTTTGTCTGTTAAACATCTGACAGGACTCTAGCTGTCCAGAATCTTACTCTAACAACTCTAGCTGTTCAGCGTCTGACAAGACTCTAGCTGCTCAGCATCTGACAGAATTCTAGCTGTTCAGCATCTGACAGATGTCTGATAGCACTCTATCTGTTCATCATCAGACAGGACAGCTTTTCAAAATCTTACAGGATCATCTGACAGGATTTTAGCTGTACAGCATCTGACAGGACTCTTCCTGTTCAGCATCTGACAGGACTCTATCTGTTCAGCATCTGACAAGACTCTAGCTGTCCAGAATCTTACTCTAACAACTCTAGCTGTTCAGCATCTGATAGGACTCTGTCTGTTCAGCATCTGACAGGACTTTGTCTGTTAAACATCTGACAGGACTCTAGCTGTCCAGAATCTTACTCTAACAACTCTAGCTGTTGAGCATCTGGTAGGACTCTGTCTGTTCAGCATCTGACACGACTTTGTCTGTTAAACATCTGACAGGACTCTAGCTGTCCAGAATCTTACTCTAACAACTCTAGCTGCTCAGCATCTGACAGATGTCTGATAGCACTCTATCTGTTCATCATCCGACAGGACAGCTTTTCAACATCTTACAGGACTCTAAGCTGTTCAACATCTGATATAGCATTCTAACTGTTCAGCATCTGACAGGACTCTAGCTGTTCAGCATCTGACAGGACTCTAGCTGTTCAGCATCTGACAGGACTCTAGCTGTTCAGCATCTGACAGGACTCTAGCTGTTCAGCATCTGACAGGACTCTAGCTGTTCAGCATCTGACAGGACTCTAACTGTTCAGCATCTGACAGGACTCTAGCTGTTCAGCATCTGACAGGACTCTAGCTGTTCAGCATCTGACAGGACTCTAACTGTTCAGCATCTGACAGGACTCTAGCTGTTCAGCATCTGACAGGACTCTAGCTGTTCAGCATCTGACAGGACTCTAACTGTTCAGCATCTGACAGGACTCTAGCTGTTCAGCATCTGACAGGATTCTAGCTGTTGATTATCTGACAGAACTCTAGCTGTTCAGCATCTGATATAGCACTCCAGCTGTTCAGCATCTGACAGGACCCTAGCTGCTCAGCATCTGACAGGGCTCTAGCTGTTCAACATCTGACAGGACTCTAGGTTTTCAGCATTTGACAGGACTCAAGCTGTTCAGCATCTGACTTGACTCTAGATGTTCAGAATCTGACAGGACTCTTTCTGGTCAGCATCGGATAGGACTCTAGCTGTCCAGCATCTTACAGGACTCTAGGTGTCCAGCATCTTACAGTATCTAGCTGTTCAGCATCTTACAGGACTCTATCTGTTCATCATCCGACAGGACTCTTGCTGTTCAACACATGACAGAACTCTTTCTGTTCAGCATCTGACAGGACTCTAGCTGTTGAGCATCTGACAGAAAAGCTGTTCAGCATCTGAATGGACTCTAACTGTTCAACATCTGATATAGCATTCTAACTGTTCAGCATCTTACAGGACTCTAGCTGTTCAGCATCTGACAGGACTGTTGTTTATTATCTGACAGAACTCTAGCTGTTCAGCTTCTGACAGGACTCTTGTTGTTCAGCATCTGATTGGATTCAAGCTGTTCTGCTCATGATGGACTCTATCTGTTGTCCATCTGATAGAACTCTGTTGAAAAACAGGAATCTAGCTGATCAATGTCTTACAGGACTCTATCTGTTCAGCATCTTACAGGACGCTGTCTATTCAACATCTGACAGGACTCTAGCTGTTCAGCATTTGACAGGACTATCTGTTCAGCATCTGATAGAACTCTAGCTGTTCAAAAACAGGACTCTCGCTGTTCAATATCTGACATCATGTTCAGCATCTGACAGGACTCTAGCTGCTCAGCATCTGACAGGACTCTAGCTGTTCAGCATCTGATAGGATTCAAATTATTCTGCATTTGATAGGACTCTATCTGTTGTGCATCTGATAGAACTCTAGCTGTTCAAAAACAGGATTCTATCTGTTCAACATCTTACAAGGACTCTGTCTATTCAACATCTGACAGGACTCTAGCTGTTTAACATCTGACAGGATGTTGTGCATCCTGTGCATCTAATAGGACTTTAGCTGTTCAACATCAGGATTCTAGCAGTTCAAAATCTAATGGACTCTAACTGTTCTGTACCTGACAGGACTCTAGATGTTTAGCATCTAACGGTTTACTGTTCACCATCTGATATGACTCTAGATGGTCAACACCGGAGAGGACTATAGCTGTTAAACATCTGATAGGAATCTAGCTGTCAAACATCGAACAGGATTCTAGCTGTTCAGCATCTCATAGGACTCAATCGGTTGTGCATCTAGCTTTTCAAAAACAGGATTCTAGCATTTCAACATCTGACAGGACTCTCGCTGTTCAATATCTGACAGGACTATGTCTGTTAAACATCTGACAGGACTCTAGCTGTTCAACACCTGACAGGACTCTTTCTGTTCAGTATCTGACAGGACTCTAGCTTTTCAACATCGGATAGGACTCTATCTGTTCAGCATCTGACAGGACTCTTGCTGTTCAGCATCTGACAGGACTCTTTTGGGCAGCATGGTGGCACAACTGGTAGAGCTGCTGCCTATCAGCTAGAAGGTTGCCGGTTCAAATCCCGGTCCGGTGGCCTTTCTGAGTGGAGTTTGCATTTTCTCCGCGTGCATGAGTGGGTTTCCTCCGGGTACTCCGGTTTCCTCCCACAGACCAAAAAACATGCATGTTAGGCTGATTGGTGACTCTAAATTGACCTTAGGTGTGAGTGAGAGAGTGTATGGTTGTTTG
>JBBPBX010064928.1:8246-20104 GCA_038048925.1 Garcialebias charrua | reverse complement strand
ACTGTGGATCATCATGACATCTTGTGTCATAAGCTCTCAGAAATCTGTTTCTCAGATCACACCATTGGTTTGTTCACTAACTATCTCTCAGATCGGAGGCAATGTGTTCAACATAATGTACCTCTTAAAGTTAAAGGTTAACAGTGGTGCACCACAAGGCTTAGTCTCAAGACCCACCCTGTTCACAACACAATCTACATAGCTAATGTATGTCAGAGCATCCCTGATGCATCCTTACATTTCTATGCTGATGATACAGTTGTTTACTGTAGAGCTGAAACATTTGTTAAAGTTTTCCAGCTTTTGCAATCCGCTTTTGACATCATCCAGTCAGATTTGTTCCGTCTCAAACTTTTCAAATGTCCTGGCTTTCAGCTGTTCCTGCCTTTGGCTGTCCTGGTCTTGGCCTTCAGCTGTTCCAGCCTTCGGCACTCCTGGCTTTCAGCTGTTCCAACCTTTGGCTCTCCTGACCTTCAGCTGTTCCGACCTTCGGCTGTCCTGGCCTTCAGCTGTTCCGGCCTTTGGCTGTCCTGGTCTTGACCTTCAGCTGTTCCAACCTTTGGCTGTCCTGACCTTCAGCTGTTCCGACCTTCGGCTGTCCTGGCCTTCAGCTGTCCTGGCCTTGAACTGTCCTGGCCTTCAGCTGTTCTGGCCTTTGGCTGTCCTGGTCTTGACCTTCAGCTGTTCCAACCTTTGGCTGTCCTGACATTCAGTTGTTCCGACCTTCGGCTGTCCTGGCCTTCAGCTGTCCTGGCCTTGAACTGTCCTGGCCTTCAGCTGTTCCGGCCTTTGGCTATCCAGGTCTTGGCCTTGAGCTGTCCTGGCCTTTAGCTGTTCTGGCCTTCGGCCGTCCTGGTCTTCAGCTGTCCTGGCCTTCGGCTGTCCTGGTCTTCAGCTGTCCTGGCCTTCGGCTGTCCTGGTCTTCGGCTGTCCTGGTCTTCAGCTGTCCTGGTCTTCAGCTGTCCTGGTCTTCAGCTGTCTACAGAAGATATTTCTGAAACTTCCTGCTCACTGATTCCTTGAATGCAGCCGGGGTTTATCACCCTGAAATAGAATTTAAGCTTCTATTTCAGTTCATGCTTAGAGGATGAAGCAGGAGACAGGTTTGTCCCGTCAGACAGACGTGTCCTCTGGGTGCCTTCATCACACTACCGTATAGTGGTCCTGTTTCTCTTTATTATTCGTTGTTTCTTTTGTATCTTTGTTGTGTATAACTTCTGCATTTTTTGAGCATTCAAATCAGAATCTTCAGCTCATTCAGAAAGTTTTTTGTTTTTTTATACTTAAAAATCATTATAAACAAAGAAAACGTATAAAATAAAGAAATCTTTCAATCTTCCTCTCTTGTCATCTCTGTTAAAATCAGGTCTCTCTTGTAAATGAGTTCCCGAGGCTCAATGGGACTAACCTGTAGAAGTAAAGGTTGAATGAAAAAAACAGAAGCTTTTTTTTTTTTACATTGTTTTTTTTACGTTGTGTCCTTGGGCAAGACACTTAACCCCGAGTTGCTCCCGGTAGGACTGGAAAGCACCTTGCATGGTAGTCTGCCGCTACCGGTGTATGAATGTATGTAGCATTCAATGTGTGTAGCGCTTTGAGATTTTCACTAATAAAAAGGCGCGTTATAAATTGAATTCATCATCATCATCATCATCATCATCATCATCATCATCATCATCATCATCATTACATTAGCAGACAGGCTCTGTTTTTGTTTTTAGCTTTTATCCATCCATCCATTATCTTTACCCATTTCTTCCATTTTTGGGTCACGGGGGTCGCCGGTGCCCATATCCAGCAATCACAGTGCGATGGGCGGGGTACACCCTGGACGGGTCGCAAGTCCATCACAGGGCCACACAGAGATAAACGAGACAAACAACCATACACTCTCTCACTCACACCTATGGACCATTTAGAGTTACCGATCAGCCTAATACATGCATGTTTTTGGTCCGTGGGAGGAAACCGGAGTACCCGGAGGAAACCCACGCATGCACGGGGAGAACATGCAAACTCCACCCAGAAAGGCCCCCAGACCGGGATTTGAACCGGCAACCTTCTTGCTGAGAGGCAGCAGCTCTACCAGTTGTGCCACCGTGCTGCCCTGAAATAAAATCATCATTTTACCGCAGTTGTAATACTGCTTTTTCGTGATGGAGTTCTGATAATATTAACACTTTATTCTGGTAATATTACAAGTTTATTCTCGTAATACTACGAGTTCATTCTAGTAATACTAGGACTTTATTCTGGTAATTTTTCGAGTTTATTATGGTAATACAAGGACTCTTGTATTATTTCTACTTTATTCTTGTAATATTTTGAAATTATTCTCGTTATTCTTGTAATACCGGTACTTTGACTTCCTTCTTGTACTGTAATATGATTTTATCCTCGTAACACTACGACTTTATTCTCATAATATTACGACTTTGTTCTCATATTATTTCTACTTTATTCTCGGAGTATTTAAAAATTATTCTCATATATTATTCTCTTCATACTACGACTTTATTCTTAATAATAATAATAATAATAATGAATTCAATTTATAACGCACTTTTCATTACTGAAAATCTCAAAGTGCTACACATATATTGAATGCTACACACATTCATACACCGGTAGCGGCAGACTACCATGCAAGGTGCTTTCCAGTCCTACCGGGAGCAACTCGGGGTTAAGTGTCTTGCCCAAAGACACAACGACACATGGTGTGGGGAACCGGGATTCGAACCGCCAACCTTCCGATCGGGGGACGACTGCCATTACCACTACGCCACGGCCGCCTCTTGTAATATTTTGACTTTATTCTCGTTCGTAATGTAACCTTTGTTTCCTTAGCATGGCCCTAAAGCTCCACCGTATGTTTGAGGTCTCCTTTGATCATTACTTTTTTAAATTTATTTTACCTTTATTTTACCAGGATTTTAAAAAATCATTGAGATTAAAAACCTCTCTTTCAGTGGAGACCTGGCCAAGAGGCAGCAGCAAATACAACGCCAAAAAATATACACAGTTAAAAGAAAATGTCAAGCTATAAAAACAGGTACTTTAAAAAAAACTAGCTATAAAAACAAGTACATGTACATAATACTAATTTCAGATAGTTTTCAAAGGGGAAAAAGACTTTAGCTCTTCTTAAAGGTTCAACAGTTGGGGGAGTGGTGGCGCAGTGGTTAGAGACGGTGGACCTGAAGATCACCGGTTCAAGCCCCAGTACAGACAACATAAAAAAATGAGGGTGGAAAAAGGTGAAACACTCACACCTGCCTCCACCCTCATTCGCCCCACCCTGGATCCCCAACCCCCACCACCTAACAGGTCTCTCTTGAAAATGAGTTCTCGTGGCTCAATGAGACTACCTGTATAAATAAAGGGTAAATGAAAAAAAAAAGTTTTAACGGTTTTCATTTGCATTTTGCTATGTTTACATTTTAGCCTGCTGCATTTGTTAGCTTACCGGTAATGTTTCTAATGCAGTTTAATTATTTGCCTCTTTTTTTTTTTAGATTTTAGTTAGCATTTTGACTATAGTTAGCTGTCTGCTTCTTTTAGCTACATTTTGCTCTTTTTGCTGTAAGCTTGTGTTTTGCTTCTTTTACCTTTTAGCCAGCAATTAATTTCTAGATAACAGATTATACTTTTAGCTGGTGTTTTGCTTTTATTAGCTAGTTTTTGCTTCTTTTATCTTATGTTTAGCTTTTATTAAGCTAGTATTTTGATTATTTGCTTTACTCCTTCTAGCTTATGTTTTGCTCTTTCTAGCTGGTGCTTTGCTCCTTTTAGCTGGTGCTTTGCTCCTTTTAGCTGATGTTTTGCTTCTTTTAGCTGATGTTTTGCTCCATTTAGCTGATGTTTTGCTCCATTTAGCTGATGTTTTGCTCCATTTAGCTGATGTTTTGCTCCATTAGCTGATGTTTTGCTCCATTTAGCTGATGGTTTGCTCATTTTAGCAGGTGCTTTAATCCTTTTAGCTAATGTTTTGGTCCTTTTATCTGATGCTTTGCTATTTTTAGCTAATGTTTTGCTCCTTTTAGCTAATGTTTTGCTCCTTTAAACTGATATTTGCTAATTTTAGCTGATGTTTTGCTCTTTTTAGCTGATGTTTTGCTTTTGTAGCTGGTGCTTTGCTCCTTTTAGCTGATGTTTTGCCAATTTTAGCTGATGTTTTACTGCTTTTAGCTAATGTTTTACTGCTTTTGGCTAACGTTTTGCTCCTTTTAGCTGATGTTTTGCTCCTTCTATCTGATGGTTTTTTTTGCTTTTAGCTGATGTTTTGCTCCTTTTAGCTGATGTTTTGCTCCTTTTAGCTAATGTTTTGGTCTTTTTAGCTGATGTTTTGGTCCTTTTAGCTGATGTTTTGCTATTTTTAGCTAATGTTTTGCTCCTTTTAGCTAATGTTTTGCTCCTTTTAGCTAATGTTTTTCTCCTTTAAACTGATATTTGCTAATTTTAGCTGATGTTTTGCTCTTTTTAGCTGATGTTTTGCTTTTTTAGCTAGTGCTTTGCTCCTTTTAGCTGATGTTTTGCCAATTGTAGCCTATATTTTACTGCTTTTAGCTAATGTTTTACTGCTTTTGGCTAATGTTTTGCTCCTTTTAGCTGATGTTTTGCTCCTAGCTGATGGTTTTTTGCTTTTAGCTGATGTTTTTCTCCTTTTAGCTGATGTTTTCTCCTTCTAGCTAATGTTTTTCTCCTTTTAGCAGATATTTTGCTCCTTTTAGCTGATGTTCTGCTCTTTTTAACTACTGTTTTGCTCCTTGTAGCTGATGTTTTGCTCCTTTTAGCTGATGTTGTGCCACTCTAAGATGCAGCTTGGTGTTTGTCTGCTCGTGTTTGTTTCGTGCTGAAGTTTTCAGGTTTCCGCCGCCTGCAGGCACTTTTAAAAACACAAACGTCAGAAAAACAAGATCCAAAAGCAGCTACGTGACGTGTGAGGCGACGCCAGCTGCAGACCAGAGAAGGCCATGTGGCTGTGGGCGGGGCTCCAGTCTGAGCATATGGAACATACAGTTCTCTCTTTTGTTTACACACACAGGCTGGGCCACGCTGTACAACTGCACACAGGAAGCAGAGCAACATGTGAAACACAGCAGGGACATATGTGGCAGCCATCTTGGATATCAGTATGTTGAATGACAGGTTGAGCAGCAGTTTGTGCAATATTTTGCTGACAAACCGAGACGGTGCACAGTAAAAGCAAAGCAACAGCTCTGCCTCATCGTCTTAGCTGTCAGACTGAAACTGAAACTGGCTCTCAGGTGTGACTTCAGCTGAAAACTGATGCCAGACTGGCTCTCAGGTGGACTTGAGCTATCGCACGTCCAGCAGCTGGGAGGCGGAGAGGATGAGACCCGAGCTGTTGACATTCTTCGTCCTGTGAGGAGAACTCATCCAGCAGTTCTTTAAAACAGGCTGATAATCCAGCTGGTCCTGAAAACAACTCCCACCAGTGTCCACACATCTGCTCCAAACACCAGAACCACTGAGACCATGCATCGTGGATGAGAGGTGCTGGAGGTCCAGCAAAAACCAACAGCACGCTGATTTAATAATTCACGACCACCGGCTCAGGATTAAAATGACTTCATTTAAGAACACCAACCCTGAACGGATGTTCATAGTCCATCCATCCATCCATCCATCTTCTTCCGCTTATCCGGGGTCGGGTCGCGGGGGTAGCAGCCTAAGTAGGGAGGCCCAGACTTCCCTCTCCCCAGCCACTTGGAGCAGCTCCTCCGGGGGAATCCCAAGGCGTTCCCAGGCCAGCCGAGAAACATAGTCCCTCCAGCGCGTCCTGGGTCTTCCTCTGGGTCTCCTCCCGGTGGGACATGCCCGGAACACCTCACCAGGGAGGCGTCCAGGAGGCATCCTAACCAGATGCCCGAGCCACCTCAACTGGCTCCTCTCGATGTGGAGAAGCAGCGGCTCTACTCCGAGTCCCTCCCGGATGACTGAGCTTCTCACCCTATCTCTAAGGGAGAGTCCAGCCACCCTGCGGAGAAAACTCATTTCAGCCGCTTGTATCCGAGATCTTGTTCTTTCGGTCATAACCCAAAGCTCATGACCATAGATGAGGGTGGGAACGTAGATCGATCGGTAAATTGAGAGCTTTGCCTTTTGACTCAGCTCTCTCTTCACCACGACAGACCGGTACAGCGCCCGCTTCACTGCGGACGCTGCACCTATCCGCCTATCGATCTCACGCTCCAGTTTTCCCTCATTCGTGAACAAGATCCCGAGATACTTAAACTCCTCCACTTGGGGCAGGACCTCCTCCCCGACCCGGAGAGGGCATGCTACCCTTTTCCGGCTCAAGACCATGGCCTCGGATTTGGAGGAACTGATCCTCATCCCGGCCGCATCACACTCGGCTGCAAACCGCTCCAGTGAAAGTTGTAAATCACGAACTGATGAAGCCAGTAGGACCACATCATCTGCAAAAAACAGAGAAGCGATTCTAAGGCCACCAAAACGGATCCTCTCAACACCTTGGCTGCGCCTAGAAATTCTGTCCATAAAAGTTATGAACAGAATCGGTGACAAAGGGCAACCTTGGCGGAGTCCAACTCTCACCGGAAACGAGCCTGACTTACTGCCGGCAATGCGGACCAAGCTCTGACACCGGTCGTACAGGGACCTAACAGCCCATATCAATGGGCCTGGTACCCCATACTCCCGGAGTACCCCCCACAGAACCCCCCGAGGGACGCGGTCGAATGCCTTCTCCAAGTCCACAAAGCACATGTAAACTGGTTGGGCAAACTCCCACGCACCCTCCAGGACCCTGCTGAGGGTGTAGAGCTGGTCCAGTGTTCCACGACCAGCACGAAAACCACACTGCTCCTCCTGAATCCGAGGTTCGACTATCCGACGGACCCTCCTCTCCAGAACCCCTGAATAGACCTTACCAGGGAGGCTTAAGAGTGTGATCCCCCTATAGTTGGAACACACCCTACGGTCCCCCTTTTTGAATAGGGGAACCACCACCCCAGTCTGCCAATCCAAGGGAACTGCCCCCGATGTCCACGCGATATTGCAGAGTCGCGTAAGCCAACACAACCCTACAACATCCAGAGCCCTAAGGAACTCCGGGCGAATCTCATCCACCCCCGGAGCCTTGCCACCGCGGAGCTTTTTAACCACCTCGGCGACCTCAGCACCAGAGATCGGAGAACCCGACCCAAAGTCCCCAGGCTCCGCTTCCTCAGTGGAAGACGTGCCAGTAGGATTGAGGAGGTCTTCGAAGTATTCCGCCCACCGACTCACAACATCCCGAGTTGAGGTCAGCAGCACGCCACCCCCACCATAAATGGTGTTGGTCGCGTACCTCTTTCCCCCCCTGAGACGCCGGATGGTGGACCAGAATCGCCTCGAAGCCGTACGGAAGTCATTCTCCATGGCCTCTCCGAACTCCTCCCACGCCCGAGTTTTTGCCTCAGCAACCACCCGAGCCGCATGCCGCTTGGACTGCCGGTACCTATCAGCTGCTTCCGGGGTCCCACAAGCCAAAAAGGCCCAATAGGACTCCTTCTTCAGCCTGACAGCATCCCTCACTGCCGGTGTCCACCACCGGGTTCGAGGGTTGCCACCACGACAGGCACCAACAACCTTGCGGCCACAGCTCCGATAAGCTGCCTCGACAATAGAGGCGCGGAACACGGCCCACTCGGACTCCATGTCCCCCGCCTCCCTCGGAACGTGTTCAAAGCTCTCCCGGAGGTGGGAGTTAAAGCTCCGTCTTACGGGAGACTCTGCCAGACGTTCCCAGCAGACCCTCACAATACGTTTGGGTCTGCCAGGTCTGACCGGCATCCTCCCCCACCATCGGAGCCAACTCACCACCAGGTAGTGGTCAGTTGACAGCTCCGCCCCTCTCTTCACCCGAGTGTCCAAGACATGCGGCCGCAGATCAGATGAGACGACAACAAAGTCGATCATCGAACTGCGACCTAGGGTGTCCTGGTGCCAAGAGCACATATGGACACCCTTATGCTTAAACATGGTGTTCGTTATGGACAATCCATGACGAGCACAGAAGTCCAATAACAGAACACCACTCTGGTTCAGATCAGGGGGGCCGTTCCTCCCAACCACACCCCTCCAGGTCTCACTGTCATTGCCCACGTGAGCGTTGAAGTCCCCCAGTAGAACAAGGGAGTCCCCAGGAGGCGCACTCTCCAATACCCCCTCCAAGGACTCCAAAAAGGGTGGGTAGTCTGAGCTGCCGTTTGGTGCATAGGCACAAACAACAGTCAGAGCCCGTCCCCCCACACGTAGGCGAAGGGAGGCTACCCTCTCGTTCACCGGGGTGAACCCCAACGTACAGGCACCAAGATGGGGGGCAACCAGTATGCCCACTCCTGCTCGGCGCCTCTCACCAGGGGCAACTCCAGAGTGGAAGAGTGTCCAACCCCTCTCAAGGAAACTGGTTCCAGAGCCAGAGCCATGCGTTGAGGTGAGTCCGACTATTTCTAGTCGGAACCTCTCAACCTCACACACTAGCTCAGGCTCCTTCCCCACCAGAGAGGTGACATTCCATGTCCCAATGGCCAGCTTCTGTAGCCGAGGATCAGACCGCCAGGGTCCCCGCCCTCGGCCACCACCCATCTCACATTGCACCCGACCCCTTTGGCCCCTCCCACAGGTGGTGAGCCCATGGGAAGGGGGACCCACGTCTCCTCTTCGGGCTGTGCCCGGCCGGGCTCCATGGGTAAAAGCCCGGCCACCAGGCGCTCGCCAGCGTGCCCCACCTCCGGGCCTGGCTCCAGAGTGGGGCCCCGGTGACCCGCGTCCGGGCGAGGGAAAACTTAGTCCATTTATTTCACTCATCATGATGTTCATAGTGAAACTCGTATTTTAATTCACAGCAGAACAACCTGAACCCATCACGTCTAAACCAACAGACTGGACCACTTTTAGAAAAGAAGTGGTAAAAGTTCACTTCTGGACATCCAGTGGCGGTCTCTGATGCAGGCGTCTGCCCAGGGCGGGATGTCAGGGCGGCACGAGCGCCCGACCCCTCTAAAATATTAAACGCATTACAAGTAGTCCTCGACTTACGACGTAGATCTGTTCCTATGCTGCATCTAATCCGATTTTTGCCGTAATATACGTACATACTGCACCATATACATGTACAGTACTGTATTACCAAGCACTTAGCCTATCCTAACACAGTAAGTGCCCTACATAAGTATAAAAAAACATACGTTTTGGGAGCCATAACGAAGGGGAAAAACAGTTCATAGCCTACTTGGATGCTGGTGACACCGTCCACCTCGGTCCATCCTCCGTATTCTCTATTCGTTTATGACATAAAACCGCCGTCCAGCTCGGTCCATCTGCCGTATTCCGTTCCGTTTACGATGTAAAATCGCGTTCACAGTACAGTTTTGTTTTGTTTTTGAATGTCCAGATGACCAGACGTAGCTTTTTTAGAGAGTACAGTGCAGTATTCCTCCGCCGCTACGTTTACGACGTAAAACCGGAAACTGCGTAACTTGGCTTTTCAAAATATATACAGTATATATGTATACATTTAAAAAATATATATATATATTTATGGGAGATGTGCCGTAACCAAGAAACGTCGTAACTCAAGGACTACCTGTATTTCAAATAGCCTGTTTAGCCTACATATAGAGTCAACATATTCTTCTTGAAGTCAAGTGGGACAGGGACACGAGTGGGGACAGTGGTACACCAAGGACACCTTGGTATATGCCACATTTTGCTGCTGACGTGCAACTGGCTTTGAATTGGCCTTTTGAGTTGTCTTCCACATTCCCATTGAGTTCTTGATGAAGGTTAGTGTCCTGTTGATGAAGGTGGAGGCAGATGTGGGTGCTTCACCTTTCCACCCACATTTTGATGTTGTCTGTTCGGAGAGTTGAAGCAGCGACCTTCCAATCGCAGGCCCTCTGCGCCACCGCTCTCCTGCCTGGATCAGTGTCTGTGAACACTTTTCATCCACAGATGCTGCTTAAAGCTCTACCAGGCAGGCAGAGAAGAAGCCACATGTGAACCCATGCAGAACATCTTTCAAGTTCATTTTAAATGGACAGAGGTGAAGTATGTTCTGGGGTCAGACGGATCATTCAGAGTCACGGGAGCCAGTGCCTGTCTCATGGTGATGATAGTTGAGTTCAGGAAACAGCGTGGAGGCCAGCACCCCACCACCTTCATAAACAACTATAGGTTCAAGTTCCTCTGCGTTCACATCACTGAGGATCTGTCCTGGACTTCACAAACAGACACTGTGGTCAAGAAAGTCCAACAAAGACTCTTCCTCCTAAGAAGACTAAAGAAGTTTGGAGGTTCGAACCCCAGTCACGGCATACCTTGTGGTGTCTATGGGCGGCACACCTCACACCCAAATTGCCCCCCGGGTGCTTTCAATAGCTGCCCACTGCCCCACCTGGTGGTGGTTGGGTTAAATGCAGAGACTAATTTCGTCTTGTATGGAAACATACACAGATGACAAATGTCTGTGACATTATTATTATTATTATTATTATAATTAGCACCAGCACCCTCACCAACTTTTCTAGATGCACCACTGAGAGCTGCTGACAGGCTGCACCACAGGGTGGTGGTGAAATAAAAACTTCTAGTTTTAGTTTTCTGATGATGATGATGATGATGATGAATTCAATTTATAACGTGCTTTTCATTAGTGAAAATCTCAAAGTGCTACACACATTGAATGCTACATACATTCATACACCGGTAGCGGCAGACTACCATGCAAGGTGCTTTCCAGTCCTACCGGGAGCAACTCGGGGTTAAGTGTCTTGCCCAAGGACACAACGTAAAAAAAAACAATGTAAAAAAAAAAAATGCTTCTGTTTTTTTCATTCAACCTTTACTTCTACAGGTTAGTCCCATAGAGCCTCGGGAACTCATTTACAAGAGAGACCTGATTTTAACAGAGAAGACAAGAGAGGAAGATTGAAAGATTTCTTTATTTTATACGTTTTCTTTGTTTATAATGATTTTTAAGTATAAAAAAAACAAAAAACTTTCTGAATGAGCTGAAGATTCTGATTTGAATGCTCAAAAAATGCAGAAGTTATACACATGATGAGTTGTTGCTCAGATCAGTTAAATGTTGAGTTTTGCTGAAAGTCTAAATGTTTGGTTGAAACATGAGGAGCCCGGAGGATTTCTCTTCATTGTGGTGAAACATTTCCTGGAGCCAGAGGTGTGGCCTGAAAGTCCACATTCTGTGGGAGGGTCCACACTGTGTCCATGCACAGGACTTGAGGGACAGTGGAGGCGTCCCCCGTCCCACCGTAGACCCTGCAGATATGACCACCCACTCAAAAGATGACCATGCAGGACATGGGCTGGGGGGAGGGGAACAGACAGAAACAACCAAAAGTGAAAGCAGAGTCCGTTCTGATGAAGACGTGACGTACAAAAACGTGTCCAGTCCATGTTCTCCTGCGAAACCTGATTCAAGATGGCTGCTACAGCTGACCGATACACAAGTGACGTTTTACAGAGCTTACGCCTGGTGTGGTAGTAGCTGAGAGTTGTCTCTACGTTGATCAGACGTAAACGTTATTTTAAATGTTTGACTAAATATCAGAACGTTTCAGTTTGACTCCGTTTCAGGAAACGACTGAGGTTTAATCAGACATGCAGAGGTCTTTTTTTGATGCCCCCAAACCTGAACTCTGTGTGTGTGTGTGTGTGTGTGTGTGGTGGTGGGGGGGGTGAACTTTTCTTGACCGTGAGCTCAGAGTCAGCGATCCACCAGAACCGACCTGCATCTCATGACCACACTGCTGAATGTGCAGCATCAGCTTCCTGTGGAGGAGTCACTTCCTGTTCTGCTGGAACAA
>JBBPBX010064927.1:9801-20105 GCA_038048925.1 Garcialebias charrua | reverse complement strand
CTCTGGAGCCTTACAGCTCAGACAAACCTCACAGTAGCATTTAAATGAATCACAGAAAGTGTGATTTTACTTGACTAAACTGGCATTTTCACAGCTTTTATGGTTTTTGCCCAGTTGCAGTTTAGGTCTGATGATTAAATGTTGAACGTAGACTGTGATGTCATGTACAGATTTGAGCCGTTTAAAATGTTTGGAACCAAACTCTTCGTTTTATAGTCTTTACACCTCCCATTCAGTTTCACCTTCAAAACAAGCACCTTTATCTTCTTTAACTCAGTTCCTCTCACCTCATATTCTTTCTCTTAAATCTCTGCAGAGTGCATATATCTAAATTTTCACAGACTTCTACTGTATCTGAGCAGAGAAGTTGCTCTTTAAAACAAGACAAAACCACAGACACGTAATAACTTGGGTGACAACCAGTGACTTACTTACAGTTCTGAAAATGTTTTTCCAGCACAACTCACATTTCCACACAGCTGCTGTTTGCTTGAGGCTTCATTTCTACTCCCAGGTTTCTGACACAGGTGTGCAGCATGGTGGACACACAGGTGTGCGGTTACCATGGTGACCCTAACGAGCCACTGACAGCAGCTGTTGTGTGCTTTGCTGTTGGTGAAAACCTGTCCTGAAGTGAAGATTCATCCCAATCTGCTGACTACCTTAGATACATCCATCCATCATCTTTTCTTCCTTTTCGGGTCATGGGGGTCACAGGTGCCCATGTCCAGCCATCACTGTGTGAGAGGCGAGGGACACCCTGGACAGGTCTCCAGTCCATCACAGGGATCTTAGCTAGATAATTTTACTAATTGGCTTTTTTTCTGTATGTGAATGTTTCAGTGCTCTGAGACAACTTCTGTTGGGACTTGATACAAATAAACTGAATTGAACTGAACTGAATTAATGGTTAGAGACCAACTCAGACCTCTAAATTTAATCTTTACTGTCTGTAAAATATAATAGTTTGTACAGAATAATCTGTGATATCAATCATAAAGCATGGAGCGTGGAGAATGAGGTACAGTATAAGTCTTCATCCAAGTTAGGCAAATAGCTAGCCAAACGACAGCCTTCAGTCTTATTTCAGGCTTTTTCCATAAACACAATATACCACTGTGAAAAACGCTACGTTAGCTCATATTAAATCTTCATATTCTGTCATGACACTGTTTGTTTGTCCCTTAACAGCACCCATACATGTAGTATGTGTTTTATGTGTTCTGTCTGGAACAGGTCTCTCTTGTAAATGAGTCCTCATGGCTCAATGAGACTAGCCTATATAATAAAGGTTGAGTGAATACAATACTTGCACTACAGTGGAAAATGTCTGTGTGCAGCTAAGGTCAACCAACAAAAGTGTAACCAGAGGATTAAAATACTGCTTTGCTTCGCTCCATTATATCCACCTTATCCTCCTTTAAACGTTACAGTTTGCACCAACTGAACACAAGGCAGTTCAACAGCTTCAGCTGCACGCACTTTAAGCATTTTCTAACAATAACCAGCCATGAAGTCATTCCCATTATCAATAGTAGGGCTGCTGTAGCTTGGTGGTCAGTGCCATCGTCCTGTAATCCTGAGGTTGCAGGTTTGAACCCAGATTGTGTCAGGAAGGGCATCCAGAAAAAAAAAAGAAAAATTTGCCAAACCTTTCATGTGAGTTTGTTTGTTGTGGTGAAGAAGGGAGCAGCCCATAGAAACTTTAAAGCTGGGGTATGTAAGATTGTAATGTAGTCTGTAACTTTTCAAACGATATATTTTGAACATATTTCTTCACTCAGTCACTATCTACTGACAAACTGATGTTAGACAAAGTAATCTCTGAAAAAAACTATAGTCCCCTTGAAGAGAAGAAAGTTAATTCTCAATAGTCCAGGTATCAAATCCGCTCATTCTCAATCAGTTCATCTGGACAGTTTCTTTTTAGCAGAAACGTTTCACCCTCACTCCAGAGGGCTTCCTCAGTCAGAGTAGTCCAAAGCACACTGAAGTTAACCCACCAAGTAAGCAACTTATGTGGACCAACCAGTTTGCTGTAATGCTTTAACTTTCTTGTCTTGAACCACTTTGGACATGTCTGCCTGCCTGGGAGGAGTCGACGAGGGACACGCCCCCAGAAACCATCTTGGCTACAGCAAACTGGTTGGTCCACATAAGTTGCTTACTTGGTGGGTTAACTTCAGTGTGCTTTGGACTACTCTGACTGAGGAAGCCCTCTGGAGTGAGGGTGAAACGTTTCTGCTAAAAAGAAACTGTCCAGATGAACTGATTGAGAATGAGCGGATATAGTCCCCTTGCTTCTCTATCAGCATTTATAAAAACACTGAAAACACAAGAGTGACCAGGACACTGACAGCCAATAAAAACAGAGTTGTTTGTCACGCCCCAACCCACGCCCCCACCTGTCCCAGCCGCAGCTCGTTCTCATTCAAAGGATTGCAAAGCGATGCAGGACTGTTTTTTATGTGACACAAAATGTATTAAATATCCCTTCTTTATCCCAGAGCTGGACTTTTATTTAGTTTTTTTGCCAAAAGCCAAGTGATCGCTTCATCCTGCACTGACAGGAATGAGGAAATGGATTTGTCACGACTCACGAGCGAATTAAAACATGTCCAACGTTGCTTCGTGAACCTCTGATGATTTCTGCTGGATTTTGTGTTGTTGGATGAGTGATTCATGGTTTTATTAAATTTTTTAAACAGTTATATTATCATATAAACACAGAACTTCGGAGCGCAGAGACCGGAGGAGGTGGAGCATTCCACACATTCCAGACCAGCGCTGAGACATGAGGAAGTCACGAGCGAATTAAATCATGTCCAAACGTTGCTTCGTGAACCTCTGATGATTTCTGCTGGATTTTGTGTTGTAGGACTAGCGCTCCATGGTTTTATTTTATTTTATTAGAAGGTTTTATTACCATAAACACAGAATATCGCAGCGGCTCTGAGCAGAGAGCAGCAGGGGGCGGAGCAGATCCCAAGTTCAGCTGCAGAGCACCGACTGTTCCATATATGGCTCTGAGGGGAGGGAGCAGAATGCTTTTCTGCGCTGAAAATATTTCTAAGTCCCAGAGTGTTCAAATATCGCAGACCCGAGCTTTAATAGTATTAAAAGCATGAGCTAGCTCGTGCTGTTTGTGACCATACTGAACTGAAATAATGTATATGTTTTATTAAACATTGAGTGGTTTATCTAACAAGGTTAAGTCAGGTCCTCTGGATGGATGTCCAGGGGACATGACTTAACCTTGTTCGACTTATCTACTGAGATCATTGAGCATGCATCAGGACACTTTAAGTGGTTTAGTTTATTTTAAGTTAATCTGTGGAGGAGGCCATCTAACACAAGCTGATGGGATCTGAAGTACTACATGTTCACACAATAAATGAGTCTTGTGCAAATCTCTGCAACTAAAATTACCTTTTGTTTTATCTGCAAAGTCTTGATGAAACCCTGCTGTCAATAATATTCTGCAATTATTAGTGAATTTTGAGTTTCCAGTCTATAGAACAGTTTTAACATTCTCCTAACCAAAAATCTATGACTCATTACCCAACCCAAAAAATATGCATATACTGTGCTTTCTGACTGTTGGCAGGAGAGGCTGAACAGGGTGTTGTCGGTACAAGATCATAGCTGAACAATGAGCAATGGGAGATAGAATTTGGAAGACAACGGCTACGTTAAGGTGTCAGAGACACCCACAGACATTTCATCTGCTACAGTTGTTTTAATGAACGCCTGAAGTATATTTTAATGTTACTACTGAGTTTTCAGCAGCCACAAAATGATTTAGGGAACAGTCCTTCTTCTAGTTGATTGGATACACCTCAGGAGGCCTGCTGCTCTGTGAGAACCAGCTAACGGGTTCTCTGGTGTTACTGCAGTAGTCTGTACACAGAGTCACAAAGTAGAACTATATGTGGCAACAATACAAAGTCATTGCTTTGGAGAAACATGCGGGTCAAAATCCAACGTTAAGAAGAACAGCCTGCGCCCAGGCTGATGACGGGTGGGGGGATCATCAGTGTGTTGCACTGCTGGACTAAAAATATGCCCGGTGAGTTAAGACACTAGAAGGAAAAGCAACACAAACACATGAACTCAGACAGAGACAGAAAGCAAAGAGGAGGCGCAACAATCTTTCCATTCCAAACATGGTTAAAGTGTTTCCAAACACAACAGTATCAGACGAGCGCTCACTCACCCAAACACAGCAGAAACACAGGAGACTATCTCATGCTAAGCCTAAACATACTCTGACTATTTGGAAAAGGTATAAAGAATTATCATCTTACCTGTTGAACCTCAATTTGGAGAAATATAGTAGAATCTAAGGACAAGTCTAAACGCAGTGAACACCAAAGTGTGTGGCTGCCATCTTGAAACATCTTCAATATCCAAAATTTCATAGCAGTTCAAATTATGACTTCAAAGACCTTTGACTGTAATTGATCATTTCATCCATCCATCCATTATCTTTTACCCAATTCTTCCATTTTGGGTCCCGGGGGTTGCTGGTGCCCATGTCCAGCGAGGGGCAGGGTACGCCCTGGATAGGTCTCCAGTCCATCCCAGGGACGCATGGAGACAAATAAGACAAACAACCATTCACTTTCTCACTCACACCTAGAGACAATTTAGAGTTACCAGTCAGTCTAACATGCATGCTTTTGGTCTGTGGGAGGAAACTGGAGTACCCGGAGTACGGAGAGAACATGCAAACCCCACCTAGAAAGGCCCCCGGACCAGGATTTGAACTGGGGACCTGCTCACTGAGAGGCAGCAGCTCTACCAGTTGCGCCACCGTGTTGCCCCAATTGATAATTTACTGTACATAAAAACATGTGCTTTAGGTGTAAACAGCAGCAGTTAGCTACAGTGCTGCAACCTGGAGTCGATGAAAGCAGAAATGTGATGTTTCTGTCAAAATTCCCACTAAAAACAAGGTAAGTATTTTCATAAACTCTCAGTAATAGTGGCCAGAGGCAAAAATAGCACTTTGAGATTTTCATTAATGAAAAGTGCGTTATAACTTGAATTCATTATTATTATTATTATTATTATTATTATTATTATTATTATTATTATTATTATTATTAAATACCAAGAGAGGAATCAATGCTCCCACGAAGAGTAGAACTTCACTGCAGCCTTATGTAGTGTGGGAGCTCATCAGCCAGATGACCGTCAGCTATTGATAATTAACGGCCATCTTAGAGCTGCAGCAAGTGATACTCTTACAGTATATATTTATTGTTTGTATGACAGTATATATTTATTGTCTGTATGACTTAGTATATATTTATAGTCTGTATGAATTAGTATATATTTATTGTTTGTATGAAAGTATATATTTATTGTCTGTATGACTTAGTACAGTATTAGTTGGGGTACCAGGCCATATTGCCAGGCCCTTTGATGTGGGCTGTTAGGTCCCTGTACGACCGGTGTCAGAGCTTGGTCCGCATTGCCAGCAGTAAGTCAGGCTCGTTTCCAGTGAGAGTTGGACTCCGCCAAGGTTGCCCTTTGTCACCGATTCTGTTCATAACTTTTATGGACAGAATTTCTAGGCGCAGCCAAGGTGTTGAGAGGATCCGTTTTGGTGGCCTTAGAATCGCTTCTCTGTTTTTTGCAGATGATGTGGTCCTATTGGCTTCATCAGATCGTGATCTACAGCTTTCGCTGGAGCGGTTTGCAGCCGAGTGTGATGCGGCCGGGATGAGGATCAGTTCCTCCAAATCCGAGGCCATGGTCTTGAGCCGGAAAAGGGTAGCATGCCCTCTCCGGGTCGGGGAGGAGGTCCTGCCCCAAGTGGAGGAGTTTAAGTATCTCGGGGTCTTGTTCACGAATGAGGGAAAACTGGAGCGTGAGATCGATAGGCGGATAGGTGCAGCGTCCGCAGTGAAGCGGGCGCTGTACCGGTCTGTCGTGGTGAAGAGAGAGCTGAGTCAAAAGGCAAAGCTCTCAATTTACCGATCGATCTACGTTCCCACCCTCATCTATGGTCATGAGCTTTGGGTTGTGACCGAAAGAACGAGATCTCGGATACAAGCGGCTGAAATGAGTTTTCTCCGCAGGGTGTCTGGACTCTCCCTTAGAGATAGGGTGAGAAGCTCAGTCATCCGGGAGGGACTCGGAGTAGAGCCGCTGCTTCTCCACATCGAGAGGAGCCAGTTGAGGTGGCTCGGGCATCTGGTTAGGATGCCTCCTGGACGCCTCCCTGGTGAGGTGTTCCGGGCATGTCCCACCGGGAGGAGACCCAGAGGAAGACCCAGGACACGCTGGAGGGACTATGTTTCTCGGCTGGCCTGGGAACGCCTTGGGATTCCCCCAGAGGAGCTGCTCCAAGTGGCTGGGGAGAGGGAAGTCTGGGCCTCCCTACTTAAGGCTGAGTTATACTCGCGCTTTGGTCCGCTGGCCCTCTGCGCGCGAACTGCGCGCGCACTGAGCCGTGCGGCTTCTGCGTTTAGAGTTTTGCCGCTGTGTTTATGGTTGACGCACGGCGGAGCATGGCAAAGTGCTGTTCTTTTACGGGCCAGCAGGTGGCAGTAGCCTCTAAAACCTGTGCATATGTTGCAAGAAAGGGTAGAAGAAGAAATCTACCGTAGAAGAAGAACTGTTTGAAATCACACAACAACAAAAAAAATGCTCCGCTCGCGTGCTGAACAACAGTTTTTGTGTCTTGCGGTTTTAATGCATGGAGTCAGCGAGGAGGAAGCGATCACGTGACTTTTGGCAAAACAACAAAAGAAAAGTCCAGCTCAGAGATGAAGAAGGTGAATTTAATACATTTGTATCACATAAAAACATTCCTCCATGCGTCGCGATGCCGTCTCCACGAGCACAGCGGTACAGACAGCTGCAGGCTCTGGCGTGAAGGTCCCCACCCGAATCAATTCAGTAGCGCCCACCGCGCGCGCACTAGGCTTGCGGAGTTTTAAAAAATCAGAGGTGCACGACACGCGCCAAGACGACGCGTGGGGCCTACGCGCAGGGGCGGGGACGGTGAAATTGCATCACTTTTGGCGCGCGCGCTGCGCAACGCGTCGAGTATAAATCTAGCTTTAGGCTGCTACCCCTGCTACCCGACCCCGGATAAGCGGAAGAAAATGGATGGATGGATGGATGGATGGATGGACTATTTAATGTCATTATACATTTATTTATTTATGGAAGGTTTAATTGTGTATTTAATAGTTTAATTGTACATTTAATGATGCAATAAATAATTAAATTATACATTTAATTATTTAATGGTACATTTATTTATTTCATGGGACATTTAATTAATTGAGTATTTAATAGTTTAGTTGTACATTTAATGATTTAATGATGTAATAAATAATTAAATGACACATTTAATCATTTTAATGGTACATTTATTTATTTCATGGATGGGAGTGGTGGCGCAGAGGTTAAGAAGGTGCGCCAGTGATCGGAAGATTGCCGGTTCAAGTCCCGGTACCGACAACATCAAAAATGTGGGTGGGATGATGCCGGGTTCCCATCTAACGCTTTGCACGCATCAAAAAAGCTCCTGACGCGCTGGGTTGGTTGCTTGTCAACAGATGTCTGTACACATCGAACGCTTCTGATGACGCGCAGTGGGAGCAGTGTCTGGCTCCTTTTCCGGTGGGGTTTGTTTTGTGTTTTTGTGCACCGGGCAGATAAGATCAGCTGTTCGTGAGCCTCGTTACTACTTGAGTGAGTTTTCTACGAGCCGAACTGCAGCTCCGGAAGTCTTTGTTGAGATTAAAACTTTTTTTATGTTTGGGGTGATCGTACGCTCGAGCGGACAGCGGCAACTGTAAAAATGTCAAGTTTCTTACCTGAGGCTGGTTCCTTCATGGAGGCTCGTTGGGTAAGTTTGAAAAGTCCAAAAAAAAGTCCCGTTGTTGTTGCGTCATCACATAGCAGAGATTCTCCCGATTGGTTGCTGCGACGCGGCGAGCAGCAGACGCAGGTCAAATCGAGCTTTGACAGTTGCTGCTCGGAGGCGACGCGGGCGCGGAAAACAGCTGCCACTCACTGCCTCGCTGCTTGAACTGCTGCGGACGCATCACGCTGCGCCGCGCCAAGATGCTCGGCCACATAGACTTTCAATGTAAAGTGGCTGCTTTGGCTGCGCGAAAAGCGTTTGGTGGGAACCCAGCATTAGTGAAGCAGTCACACCTGTCTCCACCCTCATCTGCCCCACTCTGGGCCCTTGAGCAAGGCCCTTAACCCTCACCATCTGCTCCCCCGGGAACCCTAGATAGCAGCACTCTGCTCCACACAGAGGGCTGTGGTAGCTCGGTGGTCTGTGGTTGTGTCAGGAAGGGCATCCGGCGTAAAAACAATTGCCAAATCTTCATGCGACTAGCTCGCGGTGGCGACCCCTGACGAAGGGAGAAGCCGAAAGAAGATTTTTTTTTTCATGGGATGTTTAATTAATTAATTGTGTATTTAATAATTTTATTGTACACTTAATGATTTAATGATGTAATAAACAATTAAATGATACATTTAATTATTTAATGGTATTTATTTATTTCATAGGACATTTAATTAATTGTGTATTTAATAGTTTAATTGTACATTTAATGATTTAATGGTGTAATAATTGAATGATACATTTAATTCTTTAATGGTACTTTTATTTATTTCATGGGATGTTTAATTAAATAATTGTGTATTTAATAGTTTAATTGTACATTTAATGATTTAATTGTGTAATAAATAATTAAATGATACATTTAGTTATTTAATGGTACCTTTATTTATTTCATGGAACGTTTAATTAATTGTGTATTTAATAATTTAATTGTACATTTAATTATATAATAACATGATACATTTAATTATTTAATGGTCAATTTATTTATTTCATGGTACATTTATTTATTTAATTGGACATTTACTTTTATTTCATGACGTATTTATTTATTTAATTTTGAGGAATTCAGCTCGTCCACTTGGTAGATGATCTTCAGAAGGGCCTCCTCACTCTGGGACTCTGATGACCAGACAGCTTCTACAATCAGAGTAAATAAATAAATATATAACCATTTCTCAATGCTATTTTTTGTTGGAAATGTTTCCCTTCATTGATTCACTTGGGCAATAAGTGGATGTGTGGCATCGTTTTGTTAGTTAGTATAATTATTTTGGGTTTGTTCCTGTTTGGCTTTGGTTGTTTTTGTCAGGTTCTTATTCTTTCTTCACCATAACAATCAGATGTCCTCAGTAGCCTCTGTTTCCATCTCCTTACCACCTGGCTGCAATTAGTAATCAGCATGCCCGTTTCTACACACCGTTACTCATCCAAGCACATACATTCCTTGAGTTTCCTCAGCCATTTGTTACATCTTCTCGTTTGTTCCTACTTTCGTTGAGTAATCCGTGTTGTGTTTCACATGAATAAATGGTTTAAGTTTTCATGGTAAATTTAAACTCTCTCTTACATTTTGGTTAATTCCACCATGATTTCATACCAATTAAGAGTTTCCCGTCTGTAACTTGACTTTATATACACCAGAGACATCTGTCGTTTTTACCCCTTTCATTTTTAAAAGTGGCTTGATACCTTTGTTTTATTATTTTTAGATGATTTGGACTTGCTAGTGCAAGTTCCCAACATCAAGACTTGTTGTATTTCTCAACAAGCCCATCCGGTGGTCTTAATTCCCTTTACTCCTAACAACTTATAGCAACCTAGACATGAAGTTTGTTCCACAATCTGTCAAAACCTCTTTAGAGATAAGATAAGAGATAAGAGATTTATTTATTAACATTGCACCGAAATACAACGTGATTATGTAGCACAGTCGTCCGGAAGAGGGAAGAGTATGCAAGCTGCAGCATTTCCAAACACATCACATGTTCTTCTGCGCGGCCGCGCTCATCCGTCTCCGGATGAAGGTCAAACAGATATGGAAAAAGGAAAAACACAATAGGTATCATTTGTGATATTCAAAAAAAGAATCTATCAAAGATTGCCTTAAGACACTCTATGATAAAGTCCCAAAAACTCTATCAGCGATAAGCACAACCAGACAAGACATTGTTGCAGATTTATGACGGCAGGCAGGGAGGAACAGTCTGTGTGTATCAGCTCCAGATAAGAACAGTTCGCAGGTCTCACAGCTCGGCTCCAACCGAGAACGCACACAACACAGAGACCTCTGGGGGGGAGGCGGGGGGGAGGGCAGCGGGTCCCTTCAGCTCCCAGCTCAGGAGAAGATTTGTAGACAGCCTTCAGTCCAAGGCCAGAGGCCAGATTAGATTAGTTTAGTTGCTTTATTTTTCAGTCA
>JBBPBX010064926.1:0-20105 GCA_038048925.1 Garcialebias charrua | reverse complement strand
ACAGGCAGGGCTACCATACAATGACTGGTAAGAAACTTTCCAACCTGGGAAGATTACAGTTCACAGATTGGTGTGCCAAGCGTTGCATCTTGCTCTCTTCCATGACTGTAATTTTGTCTATGTGACACTGATGATTGGATCGTGAAGCCGTCCTTGACCTTTTGTTGCAAGACCATGTCATTCTTCTTTATCAAGCAACATAATACCTGTAGTTTGGGAGACGGGGAGGAAATTCTTGAGGGCTTCACAGGGGTCAACAGCCTCTCAGCACAGTTATTTGTGTGAGACTAACTCATGACAGGTTTGGTTAACAGTGTTATGACAGGGGAGCAGTGGTTGTATATCACACCATTTCATCTGTCAAGTAGGGACATCAGAAGTTTAACGGCCACTGCTCTCAGCCGTTGATGTTTAACCAGCTCCCATTATTAGAACTGTTTCATCGTCTGATTTATCCCTTAATTTTAACCATTGGATAGCTTCTCCCCTGCCTCACCAATTTCCTTCTCCTGCAGGGGATTGAAAGTCAAAGTTTATGTTTCTGTATGTTTTTGGAAATACACTCTTTAAATCTACTTGGTTGAAATCACCAGCCGTGATGAGAAAAGCATCAGGGTGGGCTGTTTGCTGCTCACTGATGTGCAGATATAGTTCATTCAGTGCCTCACATCTAACTTTGCTGTTGGAGCTTGGAGGAATATATACAACAACAATCATAACAACTGTAAATTCCCTCGGTAAATAGAACGGTCTGCATTTAATAGTCATAAACTCCACTAAAGGTGAGCAATGTTTGTGGACCACAGCCGCATCCAGACACCATGCG
This sequence comes from Garcialebias charrua, assembly GCA_038048925.1. Lineage (NCBI taxonomy): Eukaryota > Metazoa > Chordata > Actinopteri > Cyprinodontiformes > Rivulidae > Garcialebias > Garcialebias charrua. Next base: position 19,279 of record JBBPBX010064926.1, on the reverse strand, counting down.
TTTTTGATATAAACACACAGCCCCCCTCCGCGTCTCTTACCTCCCTCGAGGGTTCGGTCCGCTCTGTAGCATGTTAGCCTCTCGAGCTGAATGACATGGTCTGGAACGTTGCTGTTAAGCCACGTATCCGTGAATACAAACACACAACAGTCTCTCACAGTCTTTTGTGTCGTTCGTAGCAGGTGAATATAATCCAATTTATTGTCCAAGGAGCGTACGTTAGCCAAAACCATGGATGGAATAGCCGACTTGTGTGGGCTAGCTGCTAGCCTAGCTCTGATACCTCTGCGCTTACCCCGCTTCTGTTTCCTGTCACGCCGCTTGTGGCACTTCCACTGCGGGTGCGATGAAGGGAGGCTCGGTGCTGGCTTCCAGAGCAGGCCCATCCATCCATCCATCTTCTTCCGCTTATCCGGGGTCGGGTCGCGGGGGTAGCAGCCTAAGTAGGGAGGCCCAGATTTCCCTCTCCCCAGCCACTTGGAGCAGCTCCTCTGGGGGAATCCCAAGGCGTTCCCAGGCCAGCCGAGAAACATAGTCCCTCCAACGTGTCCTGGGTCTTCCTCTGGGTCTCCTCCCGGTGGGACATGCCCGGAACACCTCACCAGGGAGGCGTCCAGGAGGCATCCTAACCAGATGCCCGAGCCACCTCAACTGGCTCCTCTCGAGCAGGCCCTGTCATGTTAATTACTAATTCAGATTGAATGGTATTTTACGGATTCTTTTCTTTTTCAGTTACCCAATATTTCTGTGATCATTTATGATAGATGGAACCATAAAGCTATTAACACTAGAAGTCCCAGGATTTTCGACCTTCCCCCAGAAGTCCTGAAAGAGGGTCAAAAGACCCTTAGTCCAAACCAACCATTAGTGGGACATTAGTGGGTCCACATTAGTGGGCCATTAACTGCCTTTTGTTTTAAATATGCGTGCACACAACTCAGACACCCCTACCACATTAGACTGCACAAACTGCATTCCAATGTTTCCATCAGGTAAGTAAGACTCTGCTTGCACTTCCCCCCTTAGTCAGAAGAGAGGCCCTGACCTGAATTCACACATAACAGACCCTGAAGTTATCTCACAGTTGAACATTTTGGGACATCCACTGAACGGAAAGCTTTGTCTGCTCCAGAACAATTTTATGCATAAAATTGTCTTATTCTGCTGTGCTGACTATCCTGTAACTTTGATGTTCTGTCAAATAAATTATTTTGCTTACAAGTACTGTCTCTCTCCTTGTCCTTGGCCTTGTATATACGGTGCGTGCCGGCACATGCAGGTGGCCCATTGCTATGTTCTAAAACATGCTTGACCTATTGTTGTCCATCACCTGACGGACAAACACAGGTCACATGACATGAAGTCAACTGACGGGCCGACATAGGTCACACGACATGAGGTCAACTGACAGACTGACACAGGTCACATGACATGAGGTCAACTGATGGACCGACAAAGGTCACATGACCTGAGGTCAAGTGACGGACCAACACAGGTCACATGACCTGAGGTCAAGTGACAGACCAACACAGGTCACACGACATGAAGTCAACTGACAGACCGACACAGGTCACATGACATGAGATCAAGTGACGGACTAACACAGGTCACATTACCTGAGGTCAAGTGACGGACCAACACAGGTCACATGACCTGAGGTCAACTGACAAAACGACACAAGTCACATGACATGAAGTCAACTGACGGACCGACATTGGTCATACGACATGAGGTCAACTGACGGACCAACACGGGTCACTTGACCTGAGGTCAACTGACGGACCGACATAGGTCACATAACATGAAGTCAACTGATGGAACGAAACTGGTCACTAGACATGAGTTCAACTGACGGACCGACACAGGTCACACGGCATGAGGTCAACTGACGTACTGACACAGGTCACACGGCATGAGGTCAACTGACGTACCGACACAGGTCACATGACCTAAGGTCAACTGACGACCGACAAAGGTCACATGACCTGAGGTCAACTGACTGACCGACACAGGTCACATGACCTAAGGTCAACTGACGGACAGACATAGGTCACACGACATGAAGTCAACTGATGGACCGACATGGTCACTCGACATGAGGTCAACTGACGGACCGACACAGGTCACACGGCATGAGGTCAACTGACGTACCGACATAGGTCACATGACCTGAGGTCAACTGACGGACCGACACAGGTCACATGACCTGAGGTCAACTGACTGACCGACACAGGTCACATGACCTGAGGTCAAGTGACGGACTGACACAGGTCACATGACCTGAGGTGAACTGACGGACCAACACAGGTCACATGACCTGAGGTCAAGTGACGGACCAACACAGGTCACATGACCTGAGGTCAAGTGACGGACCAGCACAGGTCACACAACATGAAGTCAAGTGACGGACCAACACAGGTAACATGACCTGAGGTCAACTGACAAAATGACACAGGTCACAGGACATAAAGTCAACTGACGGACTGACACAGGTCACACGGCATGAGGTCAACTGACATACAAACACAGGTCACATGACCTAAGGTCAACTGACACAACGACACAGGTCACATGACATGAAGTCAACTGACGGACCGACATAGGTCACACGACATGAGGTCAACTGACAGACTGACACAGGTCACATGACATGAGGTCAACTGATGGACCGACAAAGGTCACATGACCTGAGGTCAAGTGACGGACCAACACAGGTCACATGACCTGAGGTCAAGTGACAGACCAACACAGGTCACACGACATGAAGTCAACTGACAGACCGACACAGGTCACATGACATGAGATCAAGTGACGGACTAACACAGGTCACATTACCTGAGGTCAAGTGACGGACCAACACAGGTCACATGACCTGAGGTCAACTGACAAAACGACACAAGTCACATGACATGAAGTCAACTGACAGACCGACATTGGTCATACGACATGAGGTCAACTGACGGACCAACACGGGTCACTTGACCTGAGGTCAACTGACGGACCGACATAGGTCACATAACATGAAGTCAACTGATGGAACGAAACTGGTCACTAGACATGAGTTCAACTGACGGACCGACATAGGTCACACGGCATGAGGTCAACTGACGTACTGACACAGGTCACACGGCATGAGGTCAACTGACGTACCGACACAGGTCACATGACCTAAGGTCAACTGACGACCGACAAAGGTCACATGACCTGAGGTCAACTGACTGACCGACACAGGTCACATGACCTAAGGTCAACTGACGGACAGACATAGGTCACACGACATGAAGTCAACTGATGGACCGACAATGGTCACTCGACATGAGGTCAACTGACGGACCGACACAGGTCACACGGCATGAGGTCAACTGACGTACCGACATAGGTCACATGACCTGAGGTCAACTGACGGACCGACACAGGTCACATGACCTGAGGTCAACTGACTGACCGACACAGGTCACATGACCTGAGGTCAACTGACTGACCGACACAGGTCACATGACCTAAGGTCAACTGACGGACAGACATAGGTCACACGACATGAAGTCAACTGATGGACCGACAATGGTCACTCGACATGAGGTCAACTGACGGACCGACACAGGTCATACGGCATGAGGTCAACTGACGTACCGACATAGGTCACATGACCTGAGGTCAACTGACGGACCGACACAGGTCACATGACCTGAGGTCAACTGACTGACCGACACAGGTCACATGACCTGAGGTCAAGTGACGGACTGACACAGGTCACATGACCTGAGGTGAACTGACGGACCGACACAGGTCACATGACCTGAGGTCAAGTGACGGACCGACATAGGTCACATGACCTGAGGTCAAGTGATGGACCGGCACTGGTCACTCGACATGAGGTCAAGTGACGGACCGACACAGGTCATATGGCCTGAGGTCAACTGACGTACCGTCATAGGTCACATGACGGACTGACACAGGTCACATGGCCTGAGGTCAACTGACTTACCGACACAGGTCACATGACCTGAGGTCAAGTGACGGACTGACACAGGTCACATGACCTGAGGTGAACTGACGGACCGACATAGGTCACATGACCTGAGGTCAAGTGACGGACTGACACAGGTCACATGACATGAGGTCAACTGATGGACCGACAAAGGTCACATGACCTGAGGTCAAGTGACGGACCAACACAGGTCACATGACCTGAGGTCAAGTGACAGACCAACACAGGTCACACGACATGAAGTCAACTGACAGACCGACACAGGTCACATGACATGAGATCAAGTGACGGACTAACACAGGTCACATTACCTGAGGTCAAGTGACGGACCAACACAGGTCACATGACCTGAGGTCAACTGACAAAACGACACAGGTCACATGACCTGAGGTCAACTGACTGACCGACACAGGTCACATGACCTGAGGTCAAGTGACGGACTGACACAGGTCACATGACCTGAGGTGAACTGACGGACCAACACAGGTCACATGACCTGAGGTCAAGTGAGGGACCAACACAGGTCACATGACCTGAGGTCAAGTGACGGACCAGCACAGGTCACACAACATGAAGTCAAGTGACGGACCAACACAGGTAACATGACCTGAGGTCAACTGACAAAATGACACAGGTCACAGGACATAAAGTCAACTGACGGACTGACACAGGTCACACGGCATGAGGTCAACTGACATACCAACACAGGTCACATGACCTAAGGTCAACTGACACAACGACACAGGTCACATGACATGAAGTCAACTGACGGACCGACACAGGTCACATGACCTGAGGTCAACTGACGGACCGACATAGGTCACACGACATGAGGTCAACTGATGGACCGACACAGGTCACATGACCTGAGGTCAACTGACGGACCGACACAGGTCACATGACCTGAGGTCAACTGACTGACCGACACAGGTCACATGACCTGAGGTCAACTGACGGACCGACATAGGTCACACGGCATGAGGTCAACTGACGTACCAACACAGGTCACATGACCTGAGGTCAACTGACAAAACGACACAGGTCACACGACATGAAGTCAACTGACGGACCGACACAGGTCACATGACCTGAGGTCAACTGATGGACTGACATAGGTCACATGACCTGAGGTCAACTGACGGACCGACACAGGTCACACGGCATGAGGTCAACTGACGTACCAACACAGGTCACATGACCTGAGGTCAACTGACACAACGACACAGGTCACATGACATGAAGTCAACTGATGGACCGACACAGGTCACACGGCATGAGGTCAACTGACGTACCAACACAGGTCACATGACCTGAGGTCAACTGACACAACGACACAGGTCACATGACATGAAGTCAACTGACGGACCGACACAGGTCACATGACCTGAGGTCAACTGACGGACCGACACAGGTCACAGGACCTGAGGTCAAGTGACGGACCAACACAGGTCTTATGACCTGAGGTCAACTGACAAAACGACACAGGTCACACGACATGAAGTCAACTGACGGACCGACACAGGTCACATGACCTGAGGTAAACTGACGGACCGACATAGGTCACATGACCTGAGGTCAAGTGACGGACCAACATATGTAGCCCACTGAAAGGGACCGGGGGATTTAGAAGCCAAGTTCACTTGCGCAAAAAAGCGCAGCCTTAGTCAAATTAGTGTGCCCCCTCCTGTGGTGCGCCAGTAATGGCCTTATTTACAAAACAAAAGCGCCTGTTAACAGCTCATTATAGGATGTTAGCTAAAATCCTTCGGGTCACTCGACCCGTCTCTGGGTTCCAAAGGTAGAAATGTTGAATGACCCTTCTCTGGGACTTCTAGTGTTTGTGACCATGAGACGTTGATTTTAGTTGGTATGCCAGAAGACACTACCTTTTATTTAAAATAAATCAACTAAAATTAACACCATTACACTTGATTGACTGATTTCAATTTCTTGCAGTTTAACACATCAGCAAACTTGATTGTAACACAACAGACATCAGTAATGAGTTGACATATTATCTAAAAAAGCTAAGTCTGGTCCTCTGGACATTCAAAAAATAAAACAAAACAAAGCCAAAAAAAAAATGTAGAAACGTTTCGTCTTTCGTCCGAAAGACTTCCTCAGTCTGAGTTGCTGTATTCAGCTCAGTCTTATAAATAGCACCCTCTCACAGTGTTGCACAACCAGTTGGCTGATGACAGCCTGAAACCAGTTGCTCACATGATCAAGGAGGGCCATCAGCCTAACAATGGATCATTAGCATTAAAGTTGACATATTACTTTTTATCTGTGGCTCTTAGCTTAATGTGTAGTTACCAGCTTAGAATGAAGGGAGAAGGAAATAGGAGGAAAAAGGGAAGTTTATCTTGCATTTATAAAACCAGATGACACTCTTCCATACGCGTACAGCTAAGATATCATCACACCTCCAGTAAGCAAACAGCTGCTCCTTTACCTTAAGACATCCGTCTCGGTTCTGGTAAAGAGATGTGATCAGCCTTGGATGTAAACGGGTCGTAGGTCCCGCAAGTCCAAGCTGGACTCCAAACGTGTTTACCTTCTCAGTGTCGGTGATACTTGCTTTAGTCGGTAGAAGTCGTGGCAGTCATGGTTTTGGCTCAAGATAACTTATTCCAGAAAGGAATTTCATTCAAAGTTCTGAGCTTACGTTCGGTTCGAAGTGGACTGATAACCAACATGTTATTAGCCCTTACTGAAGAACGAAGGTCTTTGGCTCTTGACCAAACATCCGACAGCTAAAAGAGAAAGTTCACATCTCCTCTTCCTTACAGGAACTAGCAGTTCCAGCAAAGCTTGGAACTTTTAGTAGAGGATCTGAGATCAGTGACTTGTCCTTCTCCGATTGGTTCAGAAGAACCAATCGAAGGGAGTTAGAGACAAGTCAAGGAGTTCACTTGCTGTTATCAAGATTCAAGGTTAAAGCCAGAAGTAGAAATAAATGTTTAGGAAATAGACAAACGCATAGTCTCCAGTAGTAAAATACTTGGATTAGCGTCTTAACACTTCTAAAACAAATCTGAAAAGCACAATTTGACATAAAAATCAACTTTGCCATAGTTATTAGACACCTTCATTTGCAGAAGTGACACAGTAATGCTTCACATTAAAGAATAACATAGCATATAACATATGTGATCATAAAACCTATTGTAAAGATACAACACTGCTCATGACTAACACAGGTGATGCTCTGTTTATATTTGTATTAGAACAAAATCAAAGAATAGAAATAGTATTTGTGGATGAATATGTTGTTTGATTCAAACTAACAAAGACTAAATTTCTGTTTACTGAGACGGCTGAGACGAGCCGGTCTGAGAAGCTCAGTCCTCACCTCGTTCTACAGGTGTGCAGTGGAGAGCATCCTGTGCTCCAGCATCAACGTGTGGCATGGAGGCTGCACAGTTGCAGAGAGGAAAGCTCTACAGAGAGTGGTGAAGGCTGCACAGAAGTCTGTGGGAGTCAGTCTCCCCACCATCACAGACATTTACACCTCCAGATGCAGAAAAAGAGCCACCTGCATCATGAAAGACCTCACTCACCCAGCACACTCACTCTTTGCACCACTCCCCTCGGGACGGAGGTTGAGGAGCATCAAATGTAGAACCACTAGACTGAGGAACAGCTTCTACCCTGAGGCTGTCAGACTCATGAATAAATAAATAATAAGAATAAACACTGCAAAATGTCACATCATGCTGATACTGATCTGTTTCTTGTTGCTGCGTTCATCTGTGACCATCTGCTCATGTTCGTGCTGCTGTTTATAATGATGTTTTTCTACTACATTAGGGCTTAGTGTATTACTAGCTGATGTCTCTCTTAGTTAATCCTAGATGTTATTATTGTTTTTCTCTTGCATTTGTTGTTGGATGTAACTGGGACCCTGTGTACATAATCTCGTTTTCAACACATGTACTACATGCGGTGCAAATGACAATAAATTCTCTTTGACTCTGACTCTGACTGAAAACAGTAAAGAGCATCTTAGGGGACCTCGTCATGTCCACGACACCATAAAGGGAGCTAGCTCCCTTTCACATAAAGGGAGCTAGCTCCCTTTATGTGAAAGGGAGACAATTCAACTCACTCCTTCATCTTTAAAAACTGTGTTAGGATAGACTAAGTGCTTGGTAACTGTATAGTACTGTACATGTATTCATTTATTTAAAAAAAAAAAAAAATTTTTTTTTTTTGTGACCCTACTTACGAATTTTCGACATACGAGCGGCCCGTAGGTACGGAACTCGCTTGTAAGTCTGGGACTACCTGTATATATGTATGTATGTATGTATGTATGTATGTATGTATGTATGTATGTATGTATGTATGTATGTATGTATGTATGTATGTATGTATGTATGTATGTATGTATGTATGTATGTATGTATGTATGTATGTATGTATGTATGTATGTATGTATGTATGTATGTATGTATGTATGTATGTATGTATGTATGTATGTATGTATGTATGTATGTATGTATGTATGTATGTATGTATGTATGTATGTATGTATGTATGTATGTATGTATGTATGTATGTATGTATGTATGTATGTATGTATGTATGTATGTATGTATGTATGTATGTATGTATGTATGTATGTATGTATGTATGTATGTATGTATGTATGTATGTATGTATGCATGCATGCATGCATGTATGCATGCATGCATGCATGCATGCATGCATGCATGCATGCATGCATGCATGCATGCATGTGCATGCATACATGCATGCATGCATGTATGTATGTATGTATGCATGTATGTATGTATGTATGTATGTATGTATGTATGTATGTATGCATGCATGCATGCATGCATGCATGCATGCATGTATGTGTATATATATATACACGGGTAGTCCTCGACTTACGACGGTCTCAATGTCAATGTCAATTTATTTATAGAGCACATAAAAACAACAAAAGCTGACCGGATTTAACAACTGAATTTATCTGTTTGTCTAATTTAAAAGCACTATCAAAAATAACTCTCAGATTCCTGACATTGGAGTGGCTGTGTGAAGCCAAGGGGCCAAGAACATTAAAGGACAACACCCACCATGACAGTAACAATTCACCATATTGGACAATTACTGTAGTAGAATATGATGTCTATTTTCATTTTTGCATTTGGGCCAGGCGAGCGTAAAAAAAACAAAACAAAACAAAACAACAATGAGTCCCGGATTAATCCGGAAACCCGGCCGAAGATTGCCGAAGTGTGAAATCACGTCATTAAAGTCTCCCCTTAAAAAGGCAGGAGTGAGTTCGCCATGGAGGTTTATGAGAGAACTGCAGTTGATCGTGTCTTATGTGGATGCGTGATCTCTAAATATTTCCTGGTGCAGTTGTGTGTACAGCTGGACAGCGCTCTGTTTTTATTTATTTTTTAGAACTTTTTAATAAGATATAACACCGCTGCGGTTAAAACGCTGCTCTCACTAACTCCTCTGCCCATGAGCCAGCCGCGCGTCTTCTCCCGGCTGCGTTCTGCTGGTCACCTTTGAAGTTCCTTCGCGTTACGGTTAAAACTGTTGCTGCTCTCACACTGCTCCTCTGCCCATGAGAGGAGCCAGCCGCGTGTCTTCTCCCGGCTCCGCGTTCCTTCGTGGTGCAGACTCAGGGCTCGGCTCCGTATCCAGCCTTGCGGGGAGCACGCGCGCTCAGAGCTCCTCTGTGGCCGTCTTTTTAATTCTGTACTCCCGACCTGTCAAGTCACGGGGAGAGAATAAAAAGTGGGTGCACGCTCAGAATATGACATCACTGAGTGGCCGCGGGATTAATCAACAGGCAGATTTATTAACAAGGGAATATTAAATATGATTCGCTTTTTTTCCCCCTCTGAGCAGTGGAGGGAGGTGGTGCTGCTGTGCTGATCAGCAGACAGTTGTACAATTATTACTGAGGAAATATTAACATGACACAACACGACTACTTGTAAAAGTCTGACGTTTGTCGCACACATCATTTTTATTAGTTGTATTCTCTGGTCAGAAGTTGATGCATGCTTGTTATAACTCCGCCTATAACTCCAAGGCGGAAACTTCAGTGATGTCAATGCCCATATATGGAGAGGGGCAGATTTTCCCGGAGCTGCATGCTAAAATCTGCTATAAATCATGAAATAACACATTTAGCTTTATTTCTCTACAATATAAATAAACGCTCCTGTTTTATTTTTAAATAAACTAATAAATATTAATGGCGATGCAATTTGAAAACATGGTGGGTCATGGACTTTAAGGGTGTCAAGGCTCCGGCAAAGCTGAACGTACTGCCTGTACGCCACTCTACGTGCGCATTCTGTGCACACACGTTCGCTGGCACAGCTCTGCTTTCGTTCTCGCGTTTTCGCTCCAAATCCTTGTTGAAATTTGAGCAGATGCGCGCAGAGCAGGACAAACTGAGGTTGCTGATTGGTCACTTGCTGACACGCCTACTGAAATGATTGACAGCTCGGGTGAGAGAATGAGCTGGCCAGCTGCAGCCCGCTGCGGTTTTCCGCTGCAGTGTTTCTACTTTATATGTTAATAAAAAGTTCTATTCTACTTTATATGTTAATAAAAAGTTCTAAGAAATAAAAATAAAAACAGGGAGCGCTTTTCCTGCAGCCCACAACCCAACAGGAAATATTTAAAACCTTGCGCAGCCAGGTAGGACATGAATTCATTCATTTCAGTCATGGAGTGAACGGAGGATGATGCGATTACTTGACTTTTGGCAAAAAAACAAAAGAAAAGTCCTGATCAGCGATGAAGAAGGGGAATTTAATTAATTTGTGTAAAATACAAAACAGTCCGGCTACGGGCAGTTTATGGTGAGACAACGCGCATTGCGTACGCGATCGTAAAAATTGAGCTTTGCACGTTCGTGCCCTGCGGGGCTACGCTTGTGCCTCTGCGTACGTACGGCGTAGTGTGGCGTACTGCCTGTACGCTGAGCTCTGCCAAGGGCTTTACATTTACCAAAGCTGATGACTTCCGTTTTATTTTTATTTGAATTCAGAAAATTTTGTTTTAACCAGACTTTAATGTTGCTTAGACAGTTCAAGAGTGGAGTGGAGTGACACTGTCTGACTCAATCGGAAGATATAACTGGGTATCATCAGCAAAGCAATGAAAAGGAATGTTGTGTTTTCTAAAAATGGACCCCAAAGGCAACATGTACATATTAAAAAGCAGTGGACCTAAAATAGACCCTTGAGGGACTCCACAGATCAGAGGAGCTGGAGATGATGAACATTTCCCTAAGTGAACAGAAAAACTCCTGTCAATCAGGTAGGATCTAAACCAGGATAAAACTGTGCCTTTGATACAGACCACGTGTTCCAGTCGTGACAACAAGATGTTGTGGTCCACAGTATCAAAGGCAGCAGAAAGGTCTAAAAGCACTAAAACAGCAGATCCTCCTGCATCAACAGTTAAAAGAAGATCATTAAAAACTCTTAAAAGGGCTGTTTCTGTGCTGTGGCCTGATTTAAAACCTGACTGGAATTTTTCACCAATGCTGTTGGCAGTTAAAAACCTCTTAAATTGATTAAAAACTACTTTCTCTAAAATTTTCGACAGAAAAGGTAGTTTTGAAATAGGTCTGTAATTTAAGAGCAGTGCTGTGTAGAGGTTTTTCTTCTTTATGAGAGGCTGCACCACAGCATGTTTAAAAGAAACTGGAATGCAACCAGATAACAGGGACATGTTAATCAGGACAAGAACTAAACTGCACTAAAACCATAGATATACGGAAGGATCTGTGTTCGGATATTCCCGGAAATGGCCCGCAATGATCCTTAAAAAATCCCAAAATCTGGATACTTATCTTCGGCAGATCCAAAATAAATGTGGCTGTTATTCGTCAAGGGTCTGCCAAAGATAAGTATCCGGATTTTGGGATTTTGGGATCTTTTAAGGATCATTGCGGTCCATTTCCGGGAATATCCGGAAATATAAGTATAAGTATATGTGAAGGATACGGAGATATACAACATCAGATCCTTCTGTATATCTATGGTTTTAGTGCAGTATAATGGACCAAGTGTGCTAAAAACTTCCTTAAACAGTCTAGAGGGAACACAGTTCAAAGGTGAGTTAGAAGGCTGCATGTGATCCACAATGTCCTTTAAAACAATTAAAGTCACTGGTTCAAACTGTTCAAAGGCAGCTGAGGATGGAGGAAGTGAGGATGGGTCTGTGTAAAATTGTGTTGAGGAGGGTCTCAGAGCAGTGATTTCATCTATAAAAAACTTAGAAAACTGTTATGGTAAATGGTAAATGGAGCTTATTTATATAGCACTTTCTAGCCCCCTGTGAGGAGCCCCAAAGCGCTTTACAATACCAACCATCCACCCATTCATACACGCATTCATACACCGGTAGCGGCATACTGCCATGCAAGGGGCCTTTCCAGTCCTACGGGAAGCAATTTTTAATTAGCCTTCCAATGTACTTATAGTGTACTTCAAGTTCATATTTTAGTTTATTGAAGTATACTTAAAGTATAACACTAGTATACTTTTCTTTATACTCCAAATGCACTTGTTATATACTTCTAGTTTACAGTTTATTTTATCATTTAAGTTAAATTTTTGAATTTCTAAAACTAATACCATGTTGTCATTGTAATTGTTATGTTACACTTGTAAGTTTGCTTAACAATACTTGCACAATACTATTTATATGCTAAAAATTATTTTTTAAAGTATTCTGAAAGATGTGTTTACAAAGTCATAAAACAAGGTCTTGAGAACTTCAATATTTTTATATAAAATTAAGGTGCAGCTCAAAAACAGTTTACAAAACAGCAGCATTTAAAATGAATCCCTTCCCAGTTTTAAAAATTGAAAAGGTGCACATTTGCATTTCAAGGTGTAAACATAAAGTCCAGAACACAATGTAAAAATGTGTGCATTTGCTTAAACAAAGCGAAAGTAGTGTCTCCAACTGGAAACTGAAGTCTTTCCTTTTCAGAAGGCATCTTCACATCTTTGAGGGGGATAAGAAAAAAAAAACTTCACCGGTAGTTGTTTATGTTGCTTTTTTTCTTCTTCTTAGGACTCTTCACACATCTTGCATGGTGGTGTCAGGGAACTTTGGCTTGGTGTAGCTGAAATAAAAAAAAAAAAATTCTCCAATGTTATGTTATTCTATCATCAGTGTAATTACTCTCACATCAAACATATCCTTAAAATATGTCTCTAGGTTTCACGAGTGATAAACAATAACTTATTATTAAAGGGAACCACAATTACTTTTAAACATTTGACTTTATTTGATAAACTTTTATTTTAACTGTAAAAATACTGTAGGGTGGTTTAGTTTTGTACATTTTTAAAATATATTTTCATGTGTTAAAATATACACATGTTAAAATATACTTTAAAAATTTACAAAACTAAACACCCTACAGTATTTTTACAGTCATTGTTTTACAGTTAAAACAATGACTAATTAAAGTCTAATGTTAAAAGTAATTGTGGTTACCTTTAAAAAAAAAGATATTTTTGATTTAACAACTACAAATAATACCCGTAACCTGCATTTAACTTTGATTGTAAACTGTTTTTTTATTATAGAGCACATAACCAAATCCAATCTAATCCATATGGTATCAGTAATTTGATAAAACGAGAAAAAACATTAGGAATGTATTTTAGAATGAGTTTTGTCCTACATTATATACACTCACCAAGTATCAAGCTTTGTGTTGTCCAAAGGCTTTGACTCCACATCTTTATGAGCCCCCGATTGCCTCCCAGTCAAACTTCAATTGGCCAATAACTCTCTCCCGTAGACGAGCACTGCAAGATCTCCAACCAGCAAGGCTGAGCTGGTCCATAGAGACTTCACCTTTCGCCTTGGACTTCTACATCCGGCACAACAGGCACCTGCAAAACACATGGATCTTGTTAACCAAATAATGATTAAACATTCATTTACAGTACAGTATTTGGAAATCTATAGTATATATTCATCTTTGCAATGAATATGTCTAAGCCTATTTTCTATAGCTTTATTGCATACCATCAAGGGGTATCATATCACTTCTCATCTATCATTTATGTGTGCAATCAAAAGATGTAGAAATAAATTGTATTGTAATCTTTTCCCAAATGGATCAATAACATACAGTATCCATGCATTCAGTTAATTACCATGTCATCAGGGTCAGACAACACTTGAACAGAGATGGGTGGAGCAACAAGTGTCTGTACAGCTGGTGTTGAGTGGATGGAAGCAACGCTGAGATCTGATCGCCACATCTTTAGACTTTTTTCACAACTGCTGGAAGCTCTGTAAAAGAAAAAGAAAAAAACAAGGGGCAAATGAACAAAAATTGTGTGTCACTATACAGTACAGTAGTGTTTTGAGACCATTCAAAATTTACATGAGTCATTTGTGCAATGAAGAGCTGAGATATAAAGGAGGAACAGGAAGTAGGAGACTGATCTAAAGAATAACAACATTCAAACAAGGCATTCTCCATTTCCACATCTGGTTTTAAAAATCAGTGTCTTAATTGCTTTACTCAAACTACTTAGAAATTACCTCTCAAGGCTAGGTTCTGAGTCCGATCCAGTTGTGTCAGATGGGAGGGGTTGGATTGAAGAGCTGAGAGCAGAGAGGCACAGCTGATCTCTGACAACCTGCAGAGTCTGAATCAAAGAGAACATGTGAGTGAGCTGAAGTCAATAGTCTGCAGCTTCCAACAGGATGGAGGAGAAGAGAAGATGGAAGAATTAGAGCTCCTGCTGAGGGAGCACTGGACGAGAGCTCACTCTGAAGAGTTCACAAACACCTCTCCTTTCCTCCTGTCACATCAATCAAGTGATGCAGCACATGCAGAGAGCTGCTGTCACTTGTGGCAGTGACATGAAGAAAAGTGAGCGAGACATTTTCTTCTAAACAACATCACTTCATCATTCTCCTTTCTGGCAGCAGTAAAGAGAAGCAGGTGAAGTGTGAGAAAATAAATCAACATCAAGTTATAAAGTTTTATTTTCTTCTTTACTTCTTAAATGCTGACATAAGTGGAGCTCAGGAACTGTTTGGTTCCTCCTCATGCATGTCATGTTGTGGAATGATGAGAATCAAACTCTTGAACTCTTGAGACTTGTAACAAAGGACTGGGACCAGAGCAGCTGCACATGTTCAGATTGTACAGCTGCTCTTGGAGACTGAGAACATGTGAGAACCTTTAGTTTCTGTTCTACATGCATCACTTTGATGCTTCCATCAACTTAGAGACAAATATCCATCCATCCATCCATCTACAGAGAGTGGTGAAGGCTGCACAGAAGTCTGTTGGAGTCAGTCTCCCCACCATCACAGACATTTACACCTCCAGATGCAGGAAAAGAGCCACCTGCATCATGAAAGACCTCACTCACCCAGCACACTCACTCTTTGCCCCACTCCCCTCAGGACGGAGGTTGAGGAGCATCAAATGTAGAACCACTAGACTGAGGAACAGCTTCTACCCTGAGGCTGTCAGACTCATGAATAAATAAATAATAAGAATAAACACTGCAAAATATCACATCATGCTGATGCTGATCTGTTTCTTGTTGCTGTGTTCATCTGTGACCATCTGCTCATACAGACTCATGTTCGTGCTGCTGTTTATAATGATGTTTTTCTACTACATTAGGGCTTAGTGTATTACTAGCTGATGTCTCTCTTAGTTAATCCTAGATGTTATTATTGTTTTTCTCTTGCATTTGTTGTTGGATGTAACTGGGACCCTGTGTACATAATCTCGTTTTCAACACATGTACTACATGCGGTGCAAATGACAATAAAGACTCTCTGACTCTGACTCTGACTCTTTCTTCAGCTTATCCGGGGTCGGGTTGCGGGGGTAGCAGCCTAAGTAGGGAGGCCCAGACTTCCCTCTCCCCAGCCACTTGGAGCAGCTCCTCTGGGGGAATCCCAAGGCGTTCCCAGGCCAGCCGAGAAACATAGTCCCTCCAGCGTGTCCTGGGTCTTCCTCTGGGTCTCCTCCCGGTGGGACATGCCCGGAACACCTCACCAGGGAGGCGTCCAGGAGGCATCCTAACCAGATGCCCGAGCCACCTCAACTGGCTCCTCTCGATGTGGAGAAGCAGCGGCTCTACTCCGAGTCCCTCCCGGATGACTGAGCTTCTCACCCTATCTCTAAGGGAGAGTCCAGACACCCTGCGGAGAAAACTCATTTCAGCCGCTTGTATCCGAGATCTCGTTCTTTCGGTCATAACCCAGAGCTCATGACCATAGATGAGGGTGGGAACGTAGATCGATCGGTAAATTGAGAGCTTTGCCTTTTGACTCAGCTCTCTCTTCACCACGACAGACCGGTACAGCGCCCGCTTCACTGCGGACGCTGCACCTATCCGCCTATCGATCTCACGCTCCAGTTTTCCCTCATTCGTGAACAAGATCCCGAGATACTTAAACTCCTCCACTTGGGGCAGG
Source organism: Garcialebias charrua (assembly GCA_038048925.1). NCBI lineage: Eukaryota > Metazoa > Chordata > Actinopteri > Cyprinodontiformes > Rivulidae > Garcialebias > Garcialebias charrua. Next base: position 2,814 of record JBBPBX010064926.1, on the reverse strand, counting down.
ACCTCCTCCCCGACCCGGAGAGGGCATGCTACCCTTTTCCGGCTCAAGACCATGGCCTCGGATTTGGAGGAACTGATCCTCATCCCGGCCGCATCACATTCAGCTGCAAACCGCTCCAGTGAAAGCTGTAGATCACGATCTGATGAAGCCAATAGGACCACATCATCTGCAAAAAACAGAGAAGCGATTCTAAGGCCACCAAAACGGATCCTCTCAACACCTTGGCTGCGCCTAGAAATTCTGTCCATAAAAGTTATGAACAGAATCGGTGACAAAGGGCAACCTTGGCGGAGTCCAACTCTCACCGGAAACGAGCCTGACTTACTGCCAGCGATGCGGACCATGCTCTGACACCGGTCGTACAGGGACCTAACAGCCCATATCAAAGGGCCTGGTACCCCATACTCCCGGAGTACCCCCCACAGAACCCCCCGAGGGACGCGGTCGAATGCCTTTTCCAAGTCCACAAAGCACATGTAAACTGGTTGGGCAAACTCCCACGCACCCTCCAGGACCCTGCTGAGGGTGTAGAGCTGGTCCAGTGTTCCACGACCAGGACGAAAACCACACTGCTCCTCCTGAATCCGAGGTTCGACTATCCGATGGACCCTCCTCTCCAGAACCCCTGAATAGACCTTACCAGGGAGGCTTAAGAGTGTGATCCCCCTATAGTTGGAACACACCCTACGGTCCCCCTTTTTGAATAGGGGAACCACCACCCCAGTCTGCCAATCCAAGGGAACTGCCCCCGATGTCCACGCGATATTGCAGAGTCGCGTAAGCCAACACAACCCCACAACATCCAGAGCCATTAGGAACTCTGGGCGAATCTCATCCACCCCTCGAACCCTGCCACGGCAAAACTTTTTAACCACCTCGGTGACCTTAGCACCAGAGATTGGAGAGTCAGACCCAAAGTCCCCAGGTTCCGCTTCCTCAGTGGAAGACGTGCCAGTAGGATTGAGGAGGTCTTGGAAGTATTCTGCCCACCGACTCACAACATCCCGAGTTGAGGTCAATAGCACACCACCCCCACCATAAATGGTGTTGGACGCGTACCGCTTTCCCTCCCTGAGATTCCGGATGGTGGACCAGAATCGCCTCGATGCCGTACAGAAGTCATTCTCCATGGCCTCTCCGAACTCCTCCCACGCCCGAGTTTTTGCCTCAGCAACCACCCGAGACGCATGCCGTTTGGACTGACGGTACCTATAAGCTGCTTCCGGGGTCCCACAGGCCAAAAAGGCCCAATAGGACTCCTTCTTCAGCCTGACAGTATCCCTCACTGTCGGTGTCCACCACCGGGTTTGAGGGTTACCACCAGGACAGGCACAAAAAACCTTTTGGGGCACAGATTTGATAAGCTACCTCGACAATAGAGGCGCGGAACATGGCCCACTCAGACTCAATGTCCCCCGACTCCCTCGGAACGTGTTCAAAGCTCTCTCGGAGGTGGGAGTTAAAGCTCCATCTTACGGGAGACTCTGCCAGATGTTCCTAGCAGACCCTCACAATACGTTTGGGTCTGCCAGGTCTGACCGGCATCCTCCCCCACCATCTTAGCCAACTCGCCACCAGGTAGTGGTCAGTGGACAGCTCTGCCCCTCTCTTAATAATAATAATAATAATAATAAATTCAATTTATACCGCACTTTTCATTAATAAAAATCTCAAAGTGCTACAACAATAAAAACAAGTGATAAAATCAAATAAAATCAATAATGGTATTAACTAAGATTAAAAACAGAATCCTGTGGAGGCAGAATAGGCCTGCTTAAAAAATAAATAAATAAATAAATAAAACAAGTGATAAAATCAAGTAAAATCAATAATACTATCAACCAAGATCAAAGATAAAATCATGCGGGGGCAGAATAGGCTTGCTTAAAAAGAAAAGTCTTTAAACCGCTTTTAAAGTCAACCAGTGACTGTGGAGCTCTCAGGCAGTCAGGAAGGGAGTTCCATAGGCGGGGGGCAGCCACACAGAATGCCCTGTCTCCCATGGTCCTTAATTTGGTTCGTGGAATGTGAAGTAGATTACTGTTCTGTGATCGTAGAGACCGGGTGGATGAATATGGTGCAAGAATGTCCTTTAGATAGTCAGGTGAAGTTCCATGTAAGCATTGATGTGTAATGAGAGCAGTTTTGTATTGAATTCTGTAGGTGACAGGAAGCCAATGGAGGTTATGAAGAATGGGTGTAATATGTTCAAATTTACGAACTCTCAATAAAATCTTTTCACCCGAGTGTCCAAGACATGCGGCCGCAGATCAGATGAGACGATAACAAAGTCGATCATCGAACTGCAACCTAGGGTGTCCTGGTGCCAAGAGCACATATGGACACCCTTATGCCTGAACATGGTGTTCGTCATGGATAATCCATGACAAGCACAGAAGTCCAATAACAGAACACCACTTTGGTTCAGATCAGGGGGGCCATTCCTCCCAACCACACCCCTCCAGGTCTCACTGTCATTGCCCACGTGAGCGTTGAAGTCCCCCAGTAGAACAAGGGAGTCCCCAGGAGGCGCACTCTCCAATACCCCCTCCAAGGACTCCAAAAAGGGTGGGTAATCTGAGCTGCCGTTTGGCGCATAGGCACAAACAACAGTCAGAGCCCGTCCCCCCACACGTAGGCGAAGGGAGGCTACCCTCTCGTTCACCGGGGTGAACCCCAACGTACAGGCACCAAGATGGGGGCAACAAGTATGCCCACTCCTGCTCGGCGCCTCTCACCAGGGGCAACTCCAGAGTGGAAGAGTGTCCAACCCCTCTCAAGGAAACTGGTTCCAGAGCCAGAGCCATGCGTTGA
>JBBPBX010064925.1:0-20105 GCA_038048925.1 Garcialebias charrua | reverse complement strand
GACTTCATCAGTCTGCAGGACTTCATCAGTCTCTCTCCTGGTTCTGGAGGAGTTCTGACCCACTCTTCTTTCCATTGTTGCTTCAGTTCTTTGAGGTTTCTGCTCAGCTCTCTGAAGGTCCCACCTTCAGGTTCAGGTTCTGGACTCTGACTGGGCCGTTGATTTGATTTGATGTTTATTCATTCATTTTAAAAGAACAATACAAAACAGTTTCATCAGATACAAGAATACAAGTAGGATAAAATGAAAGGAGCAGAAAGAAGATGAAATCTTATTATATCTGCCCCTTATTTATTTCACAGTTTGTTCAACCAATGATAACCTTCAAACTACATCACAAAATGAATAACTCTACTTAATTTTTCTAACTGTAATACACAAACACACTAAGCTTCATCATATATAGTTTTTGAGCAAGTCCTTTTCGACCTTTTTCTTAAATGTATACATTGGGCAGCACGGTGGCACAACTGGTAGAGCTGCTGCCTCTCAGCGAGAAGGTTGCCGGTTCAAATCCCGGTCCGGGGCCTTTCTGGGTGGAGTTTGCATGTTCTCCCCGTGCATGCGTGGGTTTCCTCCGGGTACTCCGGTTTCCTCCCACAGACCAAAAAACATGCTTGTTAGGCTGATTGGTGACTCTAAATTGACCCTAGGTGTGAGTGTGAGAGTGGATGGTTGTTTGGTGTGAGTGAGACAGGTCCCTCTTGTAAATGAGTCCCCGTGACTCAACGAGGCTAGCCTGTATAAATAAAGGTTGAATGAATGAATGAATGAATTGATTTTGCATTTTTAACATCACTCTCCAGAACATTCCACAATCCAACTCCCTGAATTGAGGTAGACCGTCCCTTTAAGCTGGTTCTGAATTGTGGTTTGATGAATATCTGTCCCTTTAAGATTGTAATAACTTTGTCTAAATTTCTTTGGATATTTAAAGGTAATGTGTTATTATGAGCCCTATACATAACTGATAAAATACTATATTCTACCAATTCCTGGAATTTCAATAAATTTAGCTGAAGAAACAAGGTGTTTGATGGGTGACTGAAATGTTTTCTGGTGATTACTCTTACAGCTCTCTTTTGTAAAATAAAAACAGGCTTTGTAATTGTTTTGCACGCTTTTCCCCAAACCTCAATACAATAGATTAAATGTGGAACAATGATTGTGTTATACAACATATACAGAGCTTTATCAATTAAAAAATCCCTGACTTTATATACAGGTACATGAACACACAGCATGACAATCACAAACACCTGGACAACAAAATGGAGGAGATAAGCAAGACAATTAACAGAGAGACCAGGGAGTGTAGGGATGGGGACCCATCACCTGAGAGCAACATGCTTACAACTGTTATCTTGAAGTTCTAGGGTGTAGAGAGCCACAGAAACGGTTATGGTAGGCCGGATTTGGCCCACGGGCCTTGAGTTTGACACATGCGATCTAGTGGTACTAAAAGTAACAAAAGAAGAAAAAAAAAACAGCCAAATATGTCTGCAGTTTAGCTAACAGACTTTGGAATGGGTACATTTTGTCCTTGTGAAACCTGTTGAAGAGAACCAAACTAAATACTCTGAAACTCAAACAACTTACTGTATAACAGTTCATGCACCGCTAGTTGGCAGTGTAGTGCAAATATTGCATAACTTGCTGCTACCAATTGTTGAATTTAATTAGCGGATTAGAATTAGCTTCCCCTAATTTTCATAAGACATTAGTGCTTTTGAAATTGCGGACCTAAATAAATTAATTAGTGCTTTAGAAATAGCGGAACTAATTTTTGGATTAGCGTTGCCCACCACTGGGAACTACCCCCAATGTCCACGCGATATTGCAGAGTCGCGTAAGCCAACACAACCCCACAACATCCAGAGCCCTAAGGAACTCAGGGCGAATCTCATCCACCCCCGGAGCCCTGCCACCGCGGAGCTTTTTAACCACCTCGGTGACCTCAGCTCCAGAGATTGGAGAGCCCGACCCAAAGACCCCAGGCTCCGCTTCCTCAGTGGAAGACGTGCCAGTAGGATTGAGGAGGTCTTCAAAGTATTCCGCCCACCGACTCACAACATCCCGAGTTGAGGTCAACAGCACGCCACAACTCCGATAAGCTGCCTCGACAATAGAGGCGCGGAACATGGCCCACTCGGGCTCAATGTCCCCCGCCTCTCTCGGAACGTGTTCAAAGCTCTCCCGGAGGTGGGAGTTAAAGCTCCGTCTTACGGGAGACTCTGCCAGACGTTCCCAGCAGACCCTCACAATACGTTTGGGCCTGCCAGGTCTGACCGGCATCCTCCCCCACCATCGGAGCCAACTCATCACCAGGTAGTGGTCAGTTGACAGCTCCGCCCCTCTCTTCACCCGAGTGTCCAAGACATGCGGCCGCAGATCAGATGAGACGACAACAAAGTCGATCATCGAGCTGCGACCTAGGGTGTCCTGGTGCCAAGAGCACATATGGACACCCTTATGCCTGAACATGGTGTTCGTTATGGACAATCCATGACGAGCACAGAAGTCCAACAACAGAACACCACTCGGGTTCAGATCAGGGGGGCCGTTCCTCCCAACCACACCCCTCCAGGTCTCACTGTCATTGCCCACGTGAGCGTTGAAGTCCCCCAGCAGAACAAGGGAGTCCCCAGGAGGCGCACCCTCCAATACCCCCTCCAAGGACTCCAAAAAGGGTGGGTAATCTGCGCTGCCGTTCGGCGCATAGGCACAAACAACAGTCAGAGCCCGTCCCCCCACACGTAGGCGAAGGGAGGCTACCCTCTCGTTCACCGGGGTGAACCCCAACGTACAGGCACCAAGATGGGGGGCAACAAGTATGCCCACTCCTGCTCGGCGCCTCTCACCAGGGGCAACTCCAGAGTGGAAGAGTGTCCAACCCCTCTCAAGGAAACTGGTTCCAGAGCCAGAGCCATGCGTTGAGGTGAGTCCGACTATTTCTAGCCGGAACCTCTCAACCTCACACACTAGCTCAGGCTCCTTCCCCACCAGAGAGGTGACATTCCATGTCCCAATGGCCAGCTTCTGTAGCCGAGGATCAGACCGCCAGGGTCCCCGTCCTCGGCCACCACCCATTCCACAATGTACCCGACCCCTTTGGCCCCTCCCACAGGTGGTGACCCCATGGGAAGGGGGACCCACGTCTCCTCTTCGGGCTGTGCCCAGCCGAGCTCCATGGGTAAAAGCCCGGCCACCAGGCGCTCGCCAACATGCCTCTCCTCCGGGCCTGGCTCAAGAGTGGGGCCCCGGTGACCCGCGTCTGGGCGAGGGAGCATTGTATCCAGTGATTTGACTCATTATAAGGGGTCTTTGGGTTGCACTTTGTCTGGTCCCTCACCTAGGACTAGTGCATTAACAGAGTACCCGAGTTTTCGACAACTCGAGTGCTTTGACTTCTATCGAGGCTTTTTTGTCCACCTCGGGTAGCCGTAGTGACGTCACATTTCACATTTCACAGCGCGCGGGGCAGCTTTTAGCTTTTAGTAGACGCTACAAAATGGATTCCTGTGTGCGCACGGATGTTAATGGAGCAGGCCGTCTTGTCAAAAAGGTAAAACAGTTTATAATTTTATAAAATGCGCTACTTCGTGTTGACTTTCTTTGTAGTAGATTGTGACAGCAGAGGGCAGTGTTGCAATGCAGGTCCCATATTATAACACGGCCGAAACGGCTTCCTGTCTCTCGTTTCACAAACAAAAAAAAACAAATATTCATCTCTCTAGAGCTACCAAAAACCTATAAACACAATCTCTAAAAGTAAACCTAAATTGCACAGCTGCAGGCGGTGGTACGGTGTGGCTGTGGCCCCATTTGTTTTTTAAGTTTCGGTTTTCAGCGCATTACTTTCACTTTTAAAATTAATAATAATAACTAATAGTTTTGTTTTTCCTGTGACTTATCTGCAGTATGATACATGATAGGAGCATAATAAATGCTCCCAATGCTTTGTTGGTCTTTTTTTTCTTTTTGTAAAGACGTTTTTAGGCATTTATATTTATTTATTTATTTTGCATCGTAAGACACTGTGACGTCATCGGCTACTCGAGCGTCGTTCGAGTTTTTTTATGTTAATGTCGAGGTTAAAAATTATGTACTCGTTCAACCCCTACCTAGGACCTGTTTGCCTTGGTTGACCCTACTAGGGGCATGAAGTCCCTGACAGCATAGCTCCTAGGATCATTGGGACACTCAAACCCCTCCATCATGGTAAGGTGGCAGCCCAGGGAGGGGCACTTTGTCTGGTCCCTCACCTAGGACCTGTCTGCCTTGGGTGACCCTACTAGGGGCATGAAGCCCCTGACAGCATAGCTCTTAGGATTATTGGGACACTCAAACCCCTTCACCACGGTAAGGTGGCAGCCCAGGGATAAACATTTAGTCAGAAAAGCATTAATAAAAACTCTTAATTCACTCCATCCTCTGATTTTCTGACTAATTTTGAAAATTTTCCCCGACACCTCATGGTAAACATGTAGTATAAGTCTGTACCCATTAACCCAATAATCAAACACTACTGTAAGTCTGTACCCATTAACCCAATAATCAAACACTACTGTCTTTTACTCGGTTTAATAAAAACAAAAACAAAAAAAAAACATGTGTATCAATTACACAAAGCAAGGCACTAAAAACAAGCAAAGGAGGGACACTGCATACCCTTGCTCTATTAGTTTAAACCATATGTAAAAACCTTATGTAAAAACCTTCTCCTGTTCAACACATGTGAACACTTTCATGCGGACAGTCAGACATAGAAACTCAATCATAAGTTTCGACACTCATGGACCCGTTTTGTTGCGCACCAGAAGGGTGTAGTGTGACTGCAAAGCAGAATTGCCAATTAATCAATCAATCTCAACTCAACCGAGTGTACAACACATTCACCCAGAAAATAAAAAAATAAAAACACCTAAGTATTTTCTGAGGACGATTTTACTGTCCAGATAAAACCTATTCCTGTTTGTAGCACATATCTGCACATGTGCATGTCATCTTAAATTAATCATCATTTAGTCTTAAAAACAAATCACATTTCATCATTTCAGATTTTATCACTTCAGGTAAAATAAAACAAAGTAAAAACTCAAAGAACAATAAAAAATGTTCCCAAACTAGTCACTTCACGGTGGATCTTCGTGGCTCCACCCTCTGGAACAACTTGCACCAAAAACACCTGCAATTTTTACATGCAGTCTCATTCAAAGCACGTGAAAGATTGGTAAGCACTTTTTCTGGCCGTCTTTTTTTTTACATCTTCTAGGCAGACCTTAAAGTTGCAATAAGGTCGACGCACTGGAATGTCACGCGCCGGACACCTTTGCTTACATAGTCACCAGCTGGACCGATGTACAGGACATTTTAAGCCATCCTGTATTCTCAACTTGTGGCAAAGACCCCAACTGTCCTCCTTTCAGGACATGTCTTGGCGTCAAAGAGGCGTGGAGTCACCAGCAGCTCTGCAGCAGCGATGAAGCGACCCAGCAGACGACACCAGTCACAGGCGCTTTGGTCACTCTCGTCGTCCTCTGCGCGACCTCAGTCCGTCACATCAGACAGACAACGACACACCACGACATCAAGCTTTGGAAAAAAGCAAAAGACTGAGATAGAATGACAGAAATTAGTGATCTTTCAGATAAAAGGTTCATTCTTTAAACTTGGAGGAGAGGAAAAAAAACTTAAAACCCCTCTTCTTTTTTTAAATCAAAAATAAGCATGAAAACCAACACTTTTTGTACATTTTTCCCCTTCAGTCAACTTCTAATATCACCTGTTGACCAATTCGTCACAATCTCCGGGGCTCGACCCGTTCAACCCATCAAAACCCTGCAAACTGCAAGCTCAAACAACCTGCCTCTTCCCTTTAAAAAAAAAAATCAAAAACACAAACGGTTCTGCTCCTTTTTCTTAAGCGAGCAGCTCAACTGAAAAAAACCTCTGACTGTATCAGTGCTCTCTAAAACAAAACAAAACAGCATGACTCCTGTGTTCCCTGGCCCTGCTGTTTACGTCTCAGCTCCTCTCCCTCTGTTCTTTCACATCTTCTGCCGTCTTCTCTCTGTTCTGGAGATGGAGCAGACTCTGCAAAAACAAACAAACAAAAAAAAACATCTCCCGCAGCTTAGAGCACCACCAGCACCTTTTAACCCTTCCATCTGCTCACACACATTACTCATGACAGATGAGACACACTCTTCCTCATGCGTTCCTCACTACAGCTGACCAACTCGGCACCCAAAACACACTCGCATGTCCTACGCCTTCTTGCTCCAAACATACGCTTTCCTTCAAGCTGCAACAAAAAACTCGCAGACGTTTTTTTTCTTCCTCTTTCTCTCTTTTTCCTTAGGTGCACACATGCACCTCTGATCTTTAAACCAATAACTCCCTTTTCTTTCCTCGTAATTCTTCCTTCAACAAATCACCCTTTTTCACTTCAATTTTTACTCCTAACCGACGATTCACTCCTGCTTATTTTTTCACACATCAAATTTCTGGACAACTTCCTGACCTGCAGGAATTCCTCCTACTCTAATTATCTGCTTCAACGAGCTCCAGTGCTCTCTTTTTTTTTACTTCAACTGAGCTGTCAAAAATAAATCACCTGACAAGACTTAAAGGTTCAGTCTGCAGTTTCTGTAGAACATCAGCACTTAGAAATATTTTCAACAAGCAAAGCATTCTGATCCCTCCCCCTCAGAGCCATATATGGCTCTGCCCCCTTGTGGTCTGTTGAAATTTGAATTCAAGCTCTGTTTTTATTGGCTGATTCAAATTCAAGCTCGGTTTTTATTGGCTGGTTACAAACTTTGTTTTTATTGGCTGGAAAATGGCGGGTCACTTTTTCTTTTTAGAAATGCTTATTTACCACCTGGAGAAGCAAGGGGACAATATTTTTTTTTAGTTTTTTCAGAGATTACCTCTCTAACATCAATCTAGTGACAGAGTGAAGAAATATGTTAAAATATATATTGTTTGAAAAGTTACAGACTACATTACAATCTTACATACCCCAGCTTTAATGAGGCAAAACTCACAGTTGATCAACAAGTAAAATACTTCTGTTACTTTTCAGATAGACAACAAGGGTTATTTTTCTTTCTTTTAACCCTGGTAAAATACTTCTGTTACCATTCTAGCTGCGTGCATGGCAAGCTATACATGAACAATTCCTATGTATCTTCTGATTCTCCTCAGCACTCAAAGAATCGATCAGCAGCTTTTAAGGCGTCCCCCAAAAACCGCTTGTAAGACAGGACATAAATTGCTGACAGGGAATCACACCTCAATCAGCTCTCAACAGCGGGAATCTCTCATCCGCTTCCAAAACAACAAGGGAATCACACCCGCTTACAAGAACATAGTTTCACACTTTTCCTTTTTTTTTCTTCCAAACAGTACGGTGTATTCCGTATTAATCCTGTGCAAGTGACGCCAAAAATGTTCTATGAAATTTCAGATCAACCCAAATGGTTAATGTTTTATCATATTTTAAATCAGGTTCGTTTTAGGATAGGCACACACTTTGTTTGGAAAAAGTTCACACACATCAGACTTAATTAAAAATAATGAATATTTATTAAAGAAGTCTTGTGACAGAAAAAGGAAACAACAAAGACAAAACATACAGTCGTACATCTCTTCAGATATACAAGTTAAACATACAAACTATTTTCCTGCTAGAAATAATTGTGTCATTTAAATCCGCCACAGTACAAACAGCACACAAACTCAAAGCATTGACATTTAAAATCTTACCATGTGACACAAGTTGGGAGGACACTTTCAACTCCGATGAGAATCATGTCAACGCCGCCAAGCATCTGATCAGGACCACGGCAAACCTCCAATTGTTCAGCCGAGCGCCTCTCAATTTATACTTTGTTGGAGTACGTGTAATGACTTCACTCAAAACTTGTTTTTCAAAGCGGTGCCAAGCACTGCCAAAAGCTTTCTGTTTCATCTAAAAGCTACAAGGTCAGTTTGCCCTTAACTGCTGAGCTATGCTCCATCTTCAAGTTTACTCCCTTTCTAGCAGAACTGCAAGACTTGAAGTGAGATGGGCAATATGCAACCATTCATCAAAGACTAGTTTTTCCAAGAAAGATGGGCTTGTTAGATCTGTTACCAAGGAGGCTAGGTCATGTGAACAAATCGAGCTTAGTTTTTTCAGACAACTCTTGCGCCGGATCAAACCTAATTGCAAATAGTTTCTTGACACTTAGTTTTTTCATACAACTCTTATGCCGGATCAAACCTAATTGCAAATAGTTTCTTGACACTAAACTAAAATGTTTTCTCTCACAAGTGTTGACTCTTAACATAAAAATTGATAAACATTTAGTCAGAAAAGCATTAATAAAAACTCTTAATTCAGGGAAGAAACACATGCGCCTCATTACAGAGCCAGTGAGGGGAGAGAGAAAAAACTGTCACTCCCACTTGTGAGTTGAACAGCATCACACCTGCTGCTTCCAGTGAACCATTTATCAAAGCAGAACCACAGATGACACTGTTTACTGAAATGATGCCAGAGGTTCAGATACACATCTGTGGGTTTTGATGGTGATTATACTTTTGTAGAAATACTGTGCACAAACTACAATGCAGTTTTGCAAGAGCCGTGCACATGAAAATAGTCTGTAGTTTTCAAAACCTGGCTATGCAAAACAGCATCACAGCTCACATGTTCTCTGCTGATAAACCAGTTTTTGACTTGTGACTACAGTTTATCTAGCTTTTAGGAGAAGGTTCATCTCTCCACTTCTCTCAGCAGAACTAATAGTTCCAGGAAGTTTAGAACTTTTAAAGAGGATCTGACGTCAGTGACTTGCTCCTTCCCAATTGGTCAGTTCAATCAGGGAATGGGAGGAGATTACGTTAATTGATGTCAAGTGAACATCAGGAAGAAAATGTTTACATGAGAGAGAACGGATAGTTTTAGGAGAAGATAGAAACACGGCGCCAGTTATAAGATTAACTGATTAACGTCTTAACATTTCTAAACAAATCTGAAAAGTTCAACTTGACATATTATTCAACTTTAGACAGAGTCCTTTGACTAAGACATATTGAAAAATATACCAGCATAGTAATGATCATTCACATATTGAAGAATAACACTGCTCAGATTTGTGGATTATTTGGATATTGGTGGCAGCTACTCTGTTTTTTGGCGTTGGCGGAGGTTTCTGCTACTGGAAGCTGAGGAAGGTTACCGCGGCGATCAACGCGCTGGCGAGACTTCCTGCCCTGCAATATTCTTTCATGTGGGCTATGACCTCAACTTTCCAGCTGTTGTACGAACTGAACCGCACGATGGGAGCAGCGGTGGACAGCCGCGGACCTGCAGTGCGTTTTGGGACTTGTTTACAGCCGTCCGGGCTCAATCAGGACACAGTTGGGGATTTGTAGCTCGGAACCTCACATGATTCGGCGATTTTGACCTGAACAGCACCTGGACTTGAAAGGCTGCAGTCAAAAGTACACTGTGGCCTGACCTGAAAATAAATAAAGCGACTAATCTAATCGGGACTCTGAGCGACCTTGAAAGAAGGCTGTCTGCAAAACTTCTCCTGGAGTCAAAAGCTGTGAGAACTCGCTGCCCTCCCCCCAGAGATCTCTGTGTGTGCGTTCGGATGGAGCCGAGCTGAGCCATCTGCAAGACTGTGCTTATCTGAAATGATTACTCATGGACTAAATCTCCCTGCTTGTCGTCATCACATGCAACATGTCTTGTCTTTATTCGTGCTAAAGCTGGTAGAGTTTTATGACTTTATCATAGAGTGTCCTAAGACAAAATGTGATTGATTCTTTTTTGAATACCATGATTACCCGATTGTATGTTCCTTTTTCCATATCTGATTGTTGGCGGCGCAGTTTTATACTGCTGCTGCTTCCGTGCGTACGTCCCTCTTAGGATGGTGCGTGCGCCAATTGCAACACTTTGTACCTTGGTGCAAATATGCTAATAAAGATATATTCTATTCTATTCTCATACGAATAACACAAGGATATGCATTGATTATATTTGAATTAGCACAAAGTAAAAGAATAAGAGTCTCTTGTGATTTAATTTGTGTCTTGATTCAAACTAATAAAATAAAACTGTTAATGTGTTTCACTGAGATATTCAGTGAAAAGGTGTTTCAATACACAATATACAATTGAGCATGCATCAGAGTGTTTCAATACAGTTTCCAGAGGCCAAGGTGTTCCCCTACAGCAGTGGTCCCCAAACTACGGCCCGCGGGCCGGATGCGGCCCCCCTCCACATATTGTCCGGCCCCCAGAACAATACCAGAGAGCATTTAGATTTTTTTTTCATATGTTTATTTGTATTTGATAATAAAGTCGGACTTTTGCAATAAAATGTTCCTTAGTTATGAACTATTTTGAACTATTGTTCCACATTTAATTGTGTCAGCGTTTAGGGAAAAACGCTGATGCATCCAAAATGACGCATCCAAAATGTGACATTCTGTTCCACCCTTCTGCGGTCTGTGCCCCTATCTGGCAACCCCCAGAAAAAAATCCTAAACCCGCCCCTCTCAAAGACAGAACGGAATAATGGCGAAAAGATTAGGTAAGAGAAAAATTGATTCAGAATGCAGGGCATTTAAGCTGCAGTGGACAAACGACAATTTTTTTGTTCAATGAAAAGAAAAGGCTGTCTGTCTCATCTGTAAAGAGGCGGTGGCGGTATTCAAAGAATAAAATCTGCAGTAACACTATGAATCCCGTCACATGGTTATTTATTTAATAGTTTTATTTCCTGGATTTTTTTCTGTGAAGAACCCAGAGGGGGTTATTTGGTTATTTATTTTATTAATAGTGTTTATTTTATTAATAGTGTTGTTATTTATCTCCTGACTTTTGTTCTTTGAAGAACCCAGAGAGGGTTATTTGATTGTGGTTTCTGGAAAACAATAAATTTTTACATTTAGGGACTCCTGCAATCATCATCACTTTTTCCTGTTAAAAACTGACTCCGGCCCCCCACCAGAGAAGGGAAAAGTTATGTGGCCCTCACAGGAAAAAGTTTGGGGACCCCTGCCCTACAGTTTCAGAGACCAGGGTCTGGTCCACTACAATAGCATCACACCTGCTTCTTCCAGTGAACCATTTATCAAAGCAGAACCACAGATGACACTGTTTACTGAAATGATGCCAGAGGTTCAGATACGCATCTGTGGGTTTTGATGGTGATTATACTTTTGTAGAAATACTGTGCACAACCTACAATGCAGTTTTGCAAGAGCCGTGCACATGAAAATAGTCTGTAGTTTTCAAAACCTGGCTGTGCAAAACCGCATCACAGCTCGTAGGTTCAAACTACAAACCGGGTTCCAAAAAAGTTGGGACACTAAACAAATTGTGAATAAAAACTGAATGGACTTCCGGTTTGAACGTCATCGTGATGGCCACGCAGTGAACGGGCTCCCGAGAGAACCTAAGAAATTAAAAACCCAACCCCAATAAAAACGACGAAAACACATCCATAAAGGTGAAGAAGAACTGGGGTGAGCGAAATACATCTAAACCGATGCTTGGTAGTGCCAAAAAGCGGACGTTTAAAACCGAGAAAATATTGCTAGCATCGCGGCTAATGCTAACCGCTAACTAGCTCTGCTAATAACTGCGGCTGAACTTTTTGAACTGAGCTAAGCATGGCTGAATGGGAGACAGTACTGCAGGAATTAAGAGGCTTCCGACAGGAAAATAATGCGCATTTGGGGGAAATTAAAGAAGAAATCCGAAAGATGAACGCCAGACTAGACGAGGCAGAGGGTCGGATTGAAAAAGAGGAGGAGAGGATCTTAGCTACGGAGGAGGCCGTCACTGAAATAATAAAGCTACAAATAAAACTAGAGGATAAACTAATGGACCTAGAGAGCCGTACACGAAGAGAGACCATGCGTATTTATGGTGTACCCGAAGCGGCTGAACGTGACTCGGCATCAATGTGTGACTTTGTGGAGAAGTTGCTCCGTGAGGGCTTGGCTCTGTCCCAAGACGAGCTCGACATAAACATTGAACGGGCGTACCGCTCTCTAGGCCCTCCACCTCCAAGCGACGCGCCACCACGTTCTATTATTGTGGCATTCCTCAGTTTTAAAACCAAAGATCTCCTCCTCCGCAAGGCATGGCAGAAAAGAGGATTTACCTGGAACGGCAAGCAAGTGAATTTGGATCATGACTACCCCTCTCTGATTTTGAAAAAACAAAAAGAATATGCAGAAGTGCGCAGGATCCTGAAGGAGCAGCAGATCCCTTTTCAGACTCTCTTCCCAGCCCGGCTGAGGGTGAAGTACAGGTAGTCCCCGATTTACGAGCGAGATCCGTTACAACGAGGCGCTCGTAAACCGGAAATCTCGTAATTTGGAACGGCCGCCATTTCGCTCGTAAATCCGGAAATCCGCTCGTAAATTGGAACGGTTTTCGCTAGCGCACCTAAAAACACTCTATTTTCATCTAAAAACTACTTTTGAGTGCATAAAAATGATCGGAAACGTGTGTTTATATGCTTAACTTGCTAACTGAAGTGAAAAAACACATGAAAACTCAGTATTTTTTTCGTTTTTTCCAAAAATGTGCAGCTCGTAAGTCTGGAACCTCGCAGATCAGAGCGCTCGTAAATCGGGGACTACCTGTATGCAGTTGAAACTAAGATTTACAACACGGTGTTGGAAGCTACTGAAGACATGTCCAGCAGAGGCTACGCTGTGCAGGTCGTTAAGTCACCAGAAACGGTCCTGGAGCAGCTGCGACAGCTGTCCTGGAGCAGGGTGCGCCGGGGACCGTGGAGCAGAACGACAAGCAAGAAGCAGGACCAGACAGCCGGCTACAAAGAAAAACTCAGAGCTTTCAAGAGGACATCTCCCACACGCACAGAAAAATGAGGTTGATCCACTCTGTTATTAATAATTAAGACTTGCATTTGGTTTATGATGTACAATAGTAAATAAGTTAGGTTTCTCGCGGTGCTTTCTACACTGAGGCCATAGCCACTAAGGGCCCCCTTCATTGACCGATGAGGAAGCCGCCTTTGGGGGTGAAGCAGGGTCTACCTCAGAGACCCCCACCTTAGAAGTCAAGAGTTCTGTTTGAGTTTGGTTTGTTTTTGACTTTGTTTTTGATGTTGACTTTTTTATTTGTTCTATGTTCAGTGTTTTCAAGAGTGAGCGGGGAGCCCATTAATGTACATGGTATAATCAAGAAATATAATTTAGATGAGTAGCAGGTTGATAAAATTTGTGTCAAACAATATTAATGGTTTACATAGTCCAGTAAAAATAATAATAATACTGTAATAATAATAATACTTTATTTATAGAGCCCTTTAAAACAACCACAGCTGCAACAAAGTGCTGTACATAAAATCAAGAACATTTAAACACATAAAAATAAAACAGTTGTTAAAACATTAAGATCAATAAAAACAGTGCAGAACAAATTCAGTCTGTGCTAAAAGCCAGTGAGTAAAAATGTGTTTTTAGAAGAGTTTTAAAACTGGACAGTGAAGGAGCTTGTCTGATGGGAGGAGGGAGATCGTTCCACAGTTTTGGAGCAGCAACAGAAAAAGATCTGTCTCCTCTGAGCCTCCGTTTGGATCTCGGCACCTCCAGAAGCAGCTGATCAGCTGATCTGAGGCACCGAGCAGGAGAGTATGGGTGAAGCAGAAAGCTTTTTCTAAATTTAAAAGAGATAAAGCCCAAATTGTTCTATTACAGGAAACACATCTGAGTGATAAAGAGCATGCTAAATTGAACAGGATGGGTTTTAAACATGTGTTTTATTCTTCCCACAGTTCTGGGAGGCGGAGGGGAGTGGCGATTTTGCTATCCGGAACTCTTAACTATGAACATATATCAGAATACAAAGATAAAGAAGGTCGCTATATAATGATAACGGGTAAGATTGATGGTGCCATGACTACCCTCCTGAATGTATACATTCCACCTGGCAGCTATTGGTCACTGTATAAACAGATCCTCAAAATTGCAACAACAAGGAGTCAGGGAACTTTACAATTCAGCGGTGATTTTAATATCTTATTAAACGCCAAATTAGACTCTTCTAATGGGAAAGGTGATGTAAGAAATATTGGTAAGAGGATGGGACACATTATGGGTGATTTAGGATTAGTTGACGTATGGAGAGAACATCACCCAACTAATAGAGAATACACCCACTTCTCGTACCCACATAATATATATTCTAGGTTAGATTACATTCTCACATTCAAGAATGATTTGTTTAAAATCAAAACATGTGAAATTGGTCCCTGTACAATTTCTGATCATAATCCAGTTTATGCTGACATTTGTCTGAACAGGAAAAATAGATCTACATTATGGAGGTTGAACACAAATATTTTAAACTACCCAAACATTAAAGAGAATTTAAAAAAAGAAATAGAGAATTATTTAGCTCAAAATGATAATGAAGAGGTGTCACCAGGAATATTATGGGATGCACTGAAGGCGGTGATTAGAGGGAAAATAATTAGTGTATCCTCCCACTTAAAACGAGAAAATATGCAAAAACGTAAAGACTTGGAAGATAAATTGTTAAAGCTACAACACCAACACTCCGTGACTGTGAATGATGACATTAAATCTGATATGGTAAAATTTAAAAAAGAATTAGATGACCTAAACATGATTGATGTACAGAAAAGAATCATTTTAAACAAACAGCAGTACGGTGATGTAGGAGGAAAATCACTAAAACTTCTTTCGTATAAACTCAGAAATCAACAAGCGGAGAGAACTATACACAAAATAAAAAATCCTTTAAATGGTCAAATAGAAACTGAAGAGGAGAAAATTCAGCAATGCTTTCAGAATTATTACAGAAAACTTTATTCCCAAACCCATGTAGATAATAATCAAGAAGTCAATACTTTTCTGTCTGAACTAGAGTTACCAACAGTGACAGAGGAACAAAATAAAATGTTAGTATCCACAATAACCATAGAAGAAATTCACTCAGCAATTAAAAGACTAAAAGGAGGAAAAATGGCAGGGGCGGATGGATTTGGCCCAGAATGGTACAAAATAATGCAGGATCATTTGACTCCCACCTTGCTGAAAACATTTAATTGGGTAATGGAAGGAAAAACAGTACCTCCCTCTTGGAGGGAAGCAATAATTTCCATAATTCCGAAAGAAGGAAAAGATAAACTAGACTGTAATAATTACCGCCCAATCAGTGTATTAAATATTGATTATAAATTGTTCACCTCCATCATCTCAAAGAGACTTGAAACAATTTTACCAGGACTAATACATAATGATCAAACAGGTTTTATCAAACACCGTCAAACTCAGGACAACATTAGGAAAGTTTTGCATATAATGAGCCAGGTTCATAGACAAAAATTAGAGACTTTAATGTTAAGTTTAGATGCCGAAAAGGCATTTGATTCTGTGAGGTGGTCCTTTTTATATCAGGTACTTGAGAGATTTGGATTTGATAAATCTATAATAAATTCTATTTCTGGGTTGTATAATAAACCAACAGCCAAAATCAAAATTAATGGAGACCTTACTGAATCATTCATTCTCGAACGAGGTACCCGACAAGGTTGCTGCATTTCGCCACTCCTATTTGCCTTGTTTATAGAGCCATTGAGCCAATGGATTAGACAGAGACAGGATATAACAGGAGTAAGGACAGAAGGAGGGGAGCAAAAATTGGCATTATTTGCTGATGACTTGTTACTTGTTATAACGCATCCTACGCAGGTTCTCCCCAAAATAATGAAAATCCTATCAGAATTTGGCTGTTTCTCAGGGTACAGGGTTAATGTGAACAAAACGCAGGTACTAACGCTGAATTATGATCCACCAGTTGAAATCAAGAATTGCTACAAATGGAAATGGGATACAGATGGTGTAAGGTATCTGGGGGTGATGATACACCGTGACCCTACTAAAATGTTTGAGGGCAATTATGCCCCCCTGAATATAGCCATAAAATCTGATATCCAAAGATGGAATGCCATACCCTTTTTTGACCTACACTCCAGGATTGAATCAGTTAAATTAAACATCCTTCCCCGACTGTTGTATCTATTTCAATCGCTGCCAGTTCCCATACCCTCAAAACAATTTGTAGAATGGGATAGAATGCTGTCAAAATATATTTGGAAAGGGAAAAAAGCCAGAGTCAAATACAAAACTTTACAGTTAAAAAAAGAAAAACAACATCAACATCAACTACTACCTCATACATATACAGTACTGTGTACATTAACTCATACGCTGCTTTGCCACTTTGCAAATGTCAATGCTAGAAACCTTTAGTTTATTTTAGTTATACTTTTTATACTCTTTTTTTATACTAGTATGCAAAAACTCAGGACAGTATTATGTTCATTAAATGTTTAATGTTTTAGTTTTAGAGTTGGTGTAAATTTTCATACTCTTATTCCACTATGCAAAAAACTCAGGACAGTGTTAGTTTTACTATTTTATGCTTATGTCAATTATTATATGTTTCAGTGTTTCAATGTTTAGATGTTTACTGTTGCACCGAGGGACTGAGAGAAACGCAATTTCGGTCCTGTGTATGTCCTGTACAGTACATATTGCAGATCTGACAATAAAGTTGACTTTGACTTTGACTTTGACTTTGAAAAAGGAGGTTGCGGGCTTCCTTGTTTAAGAGAATATTTTTGTGCAACTCAGTTAAGACCTTTGATATAATAATAATAATAATTTGTCACATTTGTCATCTGTGTATGTTCCCATACTTGACAGACGAAATTGGTCTTCTGCATTTAACCCAACAACCACCAGGTGGTGCAATGAGCAGCGTAGTCGCGCTCGGGGAGCTGGGGAAATAGATGTGCACTCATAGACACCCCAAGATGGTATGCCGTGGCCGTGGTTCGAACCTGGGTCCTTCGGATAACAAGTCAGATTCCCTGCCACTACACCATGTTTGTGCTGTCCGGATTACACTGCAGGATGGAAAGATGTGGAAGGGGAAACAATCAAAACGATACCGATTAAAGCCATAATAGCCGACACAAAATTGCAAAGCAAAATCAATTTGGCAGATGAACCAATGTCGCAAGTGATGATATCTGCTTGGAACGAAGCGATTAGAATATGTGGATTAGAAAATGCCACTAAAATTATGCGATGGTGCGCCTACGATTCAGATTTCATTCCAAATCAACATGATGATAGATTTAAGAAGTGGATTTCAAAAGGCCTAACTAGTTATCATTCTTTTGTCCACAAGGGGGTGTTCCAAAGCTTTGAGACCTTGAAAAGAAAATACAGTTTATGCACAGATGACTTTTTTAGATATCTACAGGTGAGAAATTATTTTAGCCAAGACCTAAAAGTACATTTACAAAATTTGAGATTTGTGGAAACATTTATATTATTATCCAAATCAAAAACAGGCAAAACAGGCTGAAATGAGTTTTCTCCGCAGGGTGGCTGGACTCTCCCTTAGAGATAGGGTGAGAAGCTCAGTCATCCGGGAGGGACTCGGAGTAGAGCCGCTGCTTCTCCACATCGAGAGGAGCCAGTTGAGGTGGCTCGGGCATCTGGTTAGGATGCCTCCTGGACGCCTCCCTGGTGAGGTGTTCCGGGCATGTCCCACCGGGAGGAGACCCAGAGGAAGACCCAGGATACGCTGGAGGGACTATGTTTCTCGGCTGGCCTGGGAACGCCTTGGGATTCCCCCAGAGGAGCTGCTCCAAGTGGCTGGGGAGAGGGAAGTCTGGGCCTCCCTACTTAAGGGCGAGATACACTCGAGCGTCCTCACGATACGCCAATACGCAGCGTACGTACGCCCCGTACGCAGCGTAGCCCCGCGTAGCCCCTCAGGGCAAGTACGCGCAAAAGTATTTTTTTACTACGCATACGCGATTCGCATACGCGATGCGCGGTGTCTGACCTAAACTTCCCCGGCGCCGGACTGTTTTGTATGTTACACAAATGAAATAAATTCCTCTTTTTTATCGCTGATCGGGCCTTTTCTTTTGTTTTTTTGCCTAAAGTCAAGTAACCGCTTCTTCCTCCGTTCACTCGATGAATGAAATGAATGAATTCAGGTCCTACCTGGGTGCGCGATGTTTTATATATTCCCTGGTGGGCTGTGGTGGGCTGTGGGCTGCAGGAAAAGCACTCCGTGCTCAGCTGCTCATATTACAACAAGGAGAACGCGAGCGTTTGGAGCGAAAAACTAGCGGAAGTGACGATCGGAAGTGACGGTACGGAGGAAATGACGTTAGAATTTGGAGCGAAAACACGAGAATCTACGCGAGAACGAAAGCCGAGTGTAGCAGCGGCTCCGTATACGCGCGTATACGGAGTCTGCTTCAGTGTATCTCGGGCTTCAGGCTGCTACCCCCGCGACCCGACCCCGGATAAGCGGAAGAAAATGGATGGATGGATGGAAAAACAGGCAAAACTATTTCCAGGTTATATAATGCCATACTGCAGTGTAAGAAGGACAGCACTGTCTATGTTAAAGTGAAGTGGGAAAAAGAAAGTAGCCTGATGATTCCAGAGGAAGATTGGGATCACATTTGTAAGATACCATGGATAACAACAAGATCAAAGGTTTGGCGTGAATTTTGTTGGAAAAACATTATAAGATTTTTCATAACCCCAGAGCAGAAACAATATCAAGGAAAAGGTAGTGCATGCTGGAGATGTGGCAAGGATGGTGCCAATCATTTCCATATTTTCTGGGACTGCCAAACCATTCAGCAATATTGGTCTCAAATCCATGAGCATCTACAGAACATTTTCACATTTGATTTTCCTTTAACCTTTGAATGCATATTTTTATGTAACATACTGGTCGACAAACTGAATTATAATGATCAAAAACTTCTTTACATTTTGCTGGCGGGGAGCAAAAAGGCCCTCACAAGAAAATGGCTTAAACAGGAACCCCCAACAACTGAAGACTGGATTAATGTAGTGAAAGAGATTTATGTATTGGAGAAACTGTCTTTTTCCATTAATGTGCAGAGGGACACATTTTACAAGATATGGTCAAAATGAAGAGAATATGTCAAACCTGTTATGTCTGATTTTTTTGTAAACCTTGCTGCCATTCAGATTGATATCTGGATTTGATATGCGATGTCAATGATTGGTTGATATTCAGGCTACCCCGCTACTCACATGTAAGTTCTGTTGGTTTTTGCTTAGATTTTTTCTTTTCTTTTATTTTAATTTTATATTTTTAGCTGCTGTTCGGTTTGTTAAAAGAAAAAATGAGAAAACTGAGAATGTAAAATGAGAACGAAATCAATATAATTACGCCATTGTAATGTAACGGGCTTTCTCAATAAAAAAAATAAAAAAAACTGAATGCAATGATGTGGAGATGGCAAATGTCAATATTTTATTCGTAATAGAACATAGATACAGATCAAAAGTTTAATCTGAGTAAATGTAACATTTTAAAGGAAAAATATGTTGATTCTAAATTTCACAGTGTCAACAAATCCCAAAAAAGTTGGGACAAGTAGCAATAAGTGGCTGGAAAAAGGAAATTGAGCATATAACGTACAGCTGGAAGACCAATTAACACTAATTAGGTCAATTGACAACATGATTGGGTATAAAAAGAGCTTCTCAGAGTGTCAGTGTCTCTCAGAAGCCAAGATGGTAAGAGGATCACCAATTCCACCATTGTTGTGCAGAAAGATAGTGCAGCAATACCAGAATGGTGTTACCCAGCGTAAAATAGCAAAGACTTTTAAGTTATCATCATCAACCGTGCATAACATCATCAAAAGATTCAGAGAATCTGGAACAATCGCTGTGCGTAAGGGTCAAGGCCGTAAAACTCTACTGGATGCTCGTGATCTCCGGGCCCTTAAACGTCACTGCACCTCAAACAGGAATGCCACTGTCAAGGAAATAACAGAATGGGCTCAGGAATACTTCCAGAAAGCATTGTCAGTGAACACAATCCACTGTGCCATCCGCCGTTGCAGCTGAAACTCTACAGTGCAAAGAGGAAGCCATTTCTAAGCAAGCTCCACAAGCTCAGACGTTTTCACTGGGCCAGGGGTCATTTAAAATGGAGTGTGGCAAAAT
>JBBPBX010064923.1:0-20106 GCA_038048925.1 Garcialebias charrua | reverse complement strand
GAGAGAGGAGTAAAGGAGGCCATCTTTGTGAAAAGAAACCGTCCATCATTAAACAGAGGTGGAGGCCTCCGGGTTCAACTGTCCCCCACTTACAATGCTGTTATTGCTAGTATCACTCAGCCCTCTGTGAATAGCAAACAACCATCAGGGTGTTAACGATCCATCGTCAGGCTGATGGTCCTCCTTGATCATGTGAGCAGCTGGTTTCGGCTGTCATCAGCCAACTGGTTGATCCACTGTGGGAGGGTGCTATTTATAAGACTGAGCTGAACACAGCTTCTCAGACTGAGGAAGTCTTTCGGACGAAAGACGAAACGTTTCTACAGCTTTTTTTTTGCTTTGTTTTGTTTTGTTTTTTGAATGTCCAGAGGACCAGACTTAGCTTTTTTAGACTACTTTATAAAGATTGGAGTCTCTGTTGTCCAACAGACTTGAATGCAACACTTCACATGCAGCTGTGCTTTGTTTAAAGAGGCTATTTATAGACATGACGTCCAGCCCGCATCTTTGAGGGCTTAGACCTCAGAGGGTTAAAATACTTCTCAACTTCTCCATTGCAATACTTACTACTAACCTTTTCCCCCCAAAAAAACTTAAACTAAAAAAAAACTGAACTCCCTGACCAGAATGGACCTTATTCCCCTGAGGCCCTGTCCCCCTGGTGTCCCCATTCTACTAGGTTAGTCCAACAGTCACTGTTTTAACAGATCTCCCTGTCGATTTCTGTGTAAATATTAGAGAAATCTGTTTTATATAAGAAATAATAATAAATAGGAGGGGGGGGGGAGGGGGTGTTATAATTTCTCAAATAAGTCTGTCTTAAGATGTCCCATCTGTTGTATTTAAAATAAGAGAGGCTGGCAATTAAAATATAAAATAAACATATTATGCTAATCTTAGAGTCAAATAAACATATACAGTAATTATTTTCCTTTAAATAACTTTAACAGTTAACTTATTGAGTCGTGCCTTTATTTTAGTAACACTGTTCAGCCAACCTCTTTTTTTTTCCTTCTTCTTTTTTTTTCCTATTGATTACAGACAGAAAAAGCTTGGTACCTCTGTGTCTCCCCCTCACGTCCCCCTCTCCGTTTCTCTTATGAACAAAGTTTATTCATATTTTAAACTCTGCAGCTGCGGTCTCTCCCTCCGTGTGCTTCCTTCCAACGCGTTGCCATGGCAACACATTCCTGATTCTCTCCTCCAACGACGGTCCGCTGCTGTCCTCCTCCTGTGTGTCCAGCCCTCGTCTCCTCATGTCTCGTGCTGCATCCTCCGCGTTGTCATACGTCATGATCCCATCCGACCAGTGGATCCGTATCCTCGTCAGTGGCGTCTGGAAGCGAATCTTTTTCTCTTTCAGCTTCTTTTTAATCTCAGAGTAAGACTTGCGTTTCTTCATCACCTCCGCGGGGTAGTCGTGGTCAAAAAATATCTGCTTCCCGTCAACTTGAATCTTTTTTTTCCAGACTTTGGCCAAGATGTTTTCTTTGGTTTCATACTTCAGAAAGTTGACCACTAGTTGACCTGGTTTCTTCCCGGTGCTTCTGTGTGCGCACTGTATTTGTAGATCTGTTCCCTCCGGCAGTTCCAGCTCTCGGCGCAGAAGCGCGTCAACCCGCTCTTGCACAGATTCACCGTCTTGTTCGGTCAGATTGTAAATTCTCAAATTAGAGCATCTTCCGTGTCCTTCGACTGCAGTCAGCTTCTCCTGAAGTTTGGTTTGCTGTTTGAAGAGATTCAGTATGGCCTCCTTCGTCTCCGTATTCCGCTCCTCCAGCTCTGAGATCCGACTTTGCGCCTCTGTGAGGTCCTGTCGCTGTTGCTGTAATTCTGCGACATTCTGCGCAACTTTTTTTTACAATTTCTTCTTTAAATCCAGTGAACTCCCGTTTCATCTCTTCTTTAAATTCTTCTTTGAATTTTGTGAAGTCCTCCTTAATTCCTCCTTTGAGGTCCCGTATTTCTTTTGCGAGTCCCTCCAACAGCGTGGTAATTTGTTTGGAGTCGCCATTTTCTGGATCCACCTGTTTCATTTCAGGCTCTTGATCTTCTTGGTCTTTGTTCATTTTTCTTGTTATTATTCTCTTACGTCCTCCACTCATTTCGTTAAAAAAAAGTTTATATTTCTTTACATTATATTTCGGAGGTTTCTTTTTTTCTCTTCGACTTGGGAGCTCTCACTCTATGCTGCTATCTTGTTCCACGTCTGACTATTTAGTTTTCAGGGCTTTAAAAGAGTGCAGCTTTTTGGTTTTGTATTTAGGCACATAAATAATTGAAGCATTCATGTATAAAAATGTGTGAAATATCCATCCATCCATCCATCCATCTTCTTCCGCTTATCCGGGGTCGGGTCGCGGGGGTAGCAGCCTAAGTAGGGAGGCCCAGACTTCCCTCTCCCCAGCCACTTGGAGCAGCTCCTCCGGGGGAATCCCAAGGCGTTCCCAGGCCAGCCGAGAAACATAGTCCCTCCAGCGCGTCCTGGGTCTTCCTCTGGGTCTCCTCCCGGTGGGACATGCCCGGAACACCTCACCAGGGAGGCGTCCAGGAGGCATCCTAACCAGATGCCCGAGCCACCTCAACTGGCTCCTCTCGATGTGGAGAAGCAGCGGCTCTACTCCGAGTCCCTCCCGGATGACTGAGCTTCTCACCCTATCTCTAAGGGAGAGTCCAGCCACCCTGCGGAGAAAACTCATTTCAGCCGCTTGTATCCGAGATCTTGTTCTTTCGGTCATAACCCAAAGCTCATGACCATAGATGAGGGTGGGAACGTAGATCGATCGGTAAATTGAGAGCTTTGCCTTTTGACTCAGCTCTCTCTTCACCACGACAGACCGGTACAGCGCCCGCTTCACTGCGGACGCTGCACCTATCCGCCTATCGATCTCACGCTCCAGTTTTCCCTCATTCGTGAACAAGATCCCGAGATACTTAAACTCCTCCACTTGGGGCAGGACCTCCTCCCCGACCCGGAGAGGGCATGCTACCCTTTTCCGGCTCAAGACCATGGCCTCGGATTTGGAGGAACTGATCCTCATCCCGGCCGCATCACACTCAGCTGCAAACCGCTCCAGTGAAAGTTGTAAATCACGAACTGATGAAGCCAGTAGATGGGTATATAAATGAATATAAAAGTATATGTATGTATACTACTGTATATATATATCTGTAGATATGTAGATGGGTATATATATAAATGAATATAAAAGTATATGTATGTATACTACTGTATATATATATTTGTAGATATGGGTATGTGTATTTATAGAATTCTACTGCAAGCTCATGAATATTATTAGTCTTTATGCATGTATGTTCCATTGTTGTGTTCTGTCATGTGCTTTGCAGGATTGTGGACGGAGGTTGGGTGTGTTTGCCTTGTGCTCTTTTGGTTGATAATTGTTGATATGTTGCCTTACTTTCTCTTTTCTTTCTTTCTCTCTAAAAAAAAAATATTGGAGTGAGAGGATGGCTAAAAGGTGTGAAGGGAGGCCATCTATAAATGGAAAAAAAAATATATTGGAGTGAGAGGATGGCTAAAAGGTGTGAAGGGAGGCCATCTATAAATGGAAAAAAAAAAAAAAAATGAGGGTGGGAACGTAGATCGATCGGTAAATTGAGAGCTTTGCCTTTTGACTCAGCTCTCTCTTCACCACGACAGACCGGTACAGCGCCCGCTTCACTGCGGACGCTGCACCTATCCGCCTATCGATCTCACGCTCCAGTTTTCCCTCATTCGTGAACAAGATCCCGAGATACTTAAACTCCTCCACTTGGGGCAGGACCTCCTCCCCGACCCGGAGAGGGCATGCTACCCTTTTCCGGCTCAAGACCATGGCCTCGGATTTGGAGGAACTGATCCTCATCCCGGCCGCATCACACTCGGCTGCAAACCGCTCCAGTGAAAGTTGTAAATCACGAACTGATGAAGCCAGTAGGACCACATCATCTGCAAAAAACAGAGAAGCGATTCTAAGGTCACCAAAACGGATCCTCTCAACACCTTGGCTGCGCCTAGAAATTCTGTCCATAAAAGTTATGAACAGAATCGGTGACAAAGGGCAACCTTGGCGGAGTCCAACTCTCACCGGAAACGAGCCTGACTTACTGCCGGCAATGCGGACCAAGCTCTGACACCGGTCGTACAGGGACCTAACAGCCCATATCAATGGGCCTGGTACCCCATACTCCCGGAGTACCCCCCACAGAACCCCCCGAGGGACGCGGTCGAATGCCTTCTCCAAGTCCACAAAGCACATGTAAACTGGTTGGGCAAACTCCCACGCACCCTCCAGGACCCTGTTGAGGGTGTAGAGCTGGTCCAGTGTTCCACGACCAGGACGAAAACCACACTGCTCCTCCTGAATCCGAGGTTCGACTATCCGACGGACCCTCCTCTCCAGAACCCCTGAATAGACCTTACCAGGGAGGCTTAAGAGTGTGATCCCCCTATAGTTGGAACACACCCTACGGTCCCCCTTTTTAAATAGGGGAACCACCACCCCAGTCTGCCAATCCAAGGGAACTGCCCCCGATGTCCAAGCGATATTGCAGTATGTGAAATATTTACAGTAATATTTCAATATATTCTCTTGACCTACAGGTAGGCCTACTAACATTTTTCTAACATTTTTCTTCTTCTTGGTTACCTGTTGACTATTTAAATCTAACTTTATGTTCATGTGTGTGCGTGATTACATATACATCTATAATTTTTATTTTTTTCGGCCTTGCATACTTTAAAACTGTTTTGTGAGATGCTT
Organism: Garcialebias charrua; assembly: GCA_038048925.1. NCBI lineage: Eukaryota > Metazoa > Chordata > Actinopteri > Cyprinodontiformes > Rivulidae > Garcialebias > Garcialebias charrua. The sequence goes on along the minus strand of JBBPBX010064923.1, from coordinate 15,340 downwards.
ATACTTTTTAAACAATTTTTATGATACTGGAGCACTAGTTTAAAAGTTAGACAGGAGACTTATTTTTATTTTTCTCATGGAGCTTGCTGCTTTTGTTTTTTGCAGCTGTCCAGGGTGGGTAGGGGAGGGGGGTCCATCACTGCCATTAATTTATATTTTCTTTCACTTTGCCAAGAACTGCACAGTTATCCACACATTAGACTGTATTACCTACCTTTCTTATACAAATTAGTAATATGAGTGGTCAGTTGGTGTTGTCAAGCTGGAACGTCGAAGGTTTGAACCACCCCGTTTAGAGAAAGAAGGTGCTTTCTCATTTAAAACAATTAAACACAGACATTGCTTTCCTGCAGGAGACTCACATTAGAAGTGAAGATAATAAACTATTACTGCAAACATGGCACGGGCAGAGTTTCCATTCCTCGTTTCGAGCAAAGTCTCTGGGCGTCTCAATCCTCATCAGTCAAGACATTTCTTTTGAACCTCTTCAAGTTAACTCAGATAAATATGGTCGTTTTGTGATTGTTTCCGGTAAATTGTACAACACACCAGTAGTGCTAGTTAACGTTTATGCCCCAAATACGGATGATGTTGGTTTCTTTGAGAAATTATTTTCACTGCTCCCGGACCTTAACACATACTCATTGATACTCAGTGGTGACTTGAACTGCTGGCTGGATCCAGTTTTGGACAGATCCTCTACAAACCCTGCCACAGCCAGCAGGTCGTCCCACACTATCCGTGCCTTTTTATCCAAGTATGGCCTGTGCGATGTGTGGCGTTTTTTACACCCAGCTGAGAGAGAATATTCTCTTTTCTCTCACGTTCATCACTCATACTCGAGGATCGATTACTTTTTTATGGATAACAAACTTCTTCCCTCTGTCCGTGGCTGTAACTACCATAGTATTGTAATCTCAGACCATGCACCTGTGACTCTATCTCTGTCCCTCCCTGACATTCCTCTAAGGAGTAGACAGTGGAGATTCAATTCAACATTGCTGTCAAACAATGATTTTGTCACATTTATAGAGAAAGAAATAACCTTCTTTCTATCCATTAACAGAACTCGTGGGATCCCACTGTCAACCGTTTGGGATACCCTTAAGGCTTATCTTAGGGGACAAATCATTTCATATACCGCCCAGCTGAGGCAAAAATCTCAAAAAGAAAGAACTGATTTAGCCCAGCAGATAAAAGAAACTGATGAACAATATGCTCAAAACAAATACCCTAATCTGTACAAAAAAGTAGAACTCAAAACTAAGTTTGACTTATTGACCATACACTCAATAGAACAATCACTTTTGAAAAGTAAATCAACATTTTATATACATGGAGAAAAGTCAGGAAAACTATTGGCAAATCAGTTGAAGGGTACCATGGCTAAACAAATCATCCCTAAGATCCAATTAGAGAACGACACCATAACTCTAGATCATTTACAAATTAACAGAGCATTTAAGGACTTTTATTCCCATTTATATACTTCAGAATCCCAGACCAACAAGAATTTATCTTCTCATTTTTTCGAAAAGACCAATATCCCAAAACTCACACCCAACCTGAAAGATGCACTGGAGATCCCAATATCCCTGACAGAAATTGTGTCAGCTGTATCGGTAATGCAGTCTGGCAAATGTCCCGGCCCTGACGGCTTCCCTGCTGAATTTTTTAAGAAATTTTCTCCATTACTCTCTCCACTCCTATACTCGGTTCTCTCAGAGTCGTTTGACCAAGGATCCCTTCCAGAATCTTTCTTAGAGGCCTGCATTACCCTCATTGCAAAGAAAGGAAAATATCCAGCTCATTGTTCCTCTTATCGACCAATCTCCCTTTTAAATACAGATGCCAAAATTTTAGCCAAAGTTCTTGCTCAAAGGTTGGAAAAGATCCTTCCTTTCATTATATCAAAAGACCAGACTGGATTCATTAAAGGCAGGCATTCCTTTTTTAATATCAGGCGCCTTTTGGACATTATTTATTCTCCTTCGGATACTGTCCCTGAGTGTGTTATTTCCCTTGACGCGGAGAAAGCATTTGATCGGGTTGAATGGGACTACTTGTTTAATGTTCTTGAAAAATTTGGTTTTGGCCCCAATTTCATTACATGGGTGCAATTAATTTATTCACATCCCACCGCAACCATTCGTACCAACTCTCAGATATCAAAACCATTCAGTCTACATCGAGGAACTCGTCAGGGATGCCCACTGAGCCCTCTGCTCTTTGACCTGGCAATTGAACCTCTTGCCACTGCTTTGCGGTCCTGTGACACAATTTCAGGAATCTGGAGAGGCGATATGGAGCACAAGGTCTCCCTTTATGCTGATGACCTTTTACTTTTCGTCTCTCATCCGACCGACACGCTACCTTCCGTTTTATCATTACTTGAAGAATTTGGAATAATTTCTGGCTACAAATTAAACCTGAGTAAAAGTGAAATTTTCCCTGTTAATACCCTGGCGCAAACCCTTGACTTCAGTAAATGGCCTTTTAAAATTGAGAAGATAAAATTCTTTTACCTGGGCGTTACAGTTACGAGGAGGTATAAAGATTTATATCAAGAAAATTTTGTCTCTCTGTTGAATTAGACAAAGCAGGCATTATCCCGATGGTCACCACTTTCCACATCCCTCATAGGTTGTATTAACTTAGTCAAGATGGTTACTTTACCTAAGTTTTTGTATCTCTTTCAAAATATTCCTGTTTTTATCCCTGGTTCATTCTTTGTTCAGTTAGATTCCATCATTTCATCATATCTGTGGCAGGGAAAACGTCCACGCTTAAATAAGATATGTCTCCAAAAAACTAAGGCCGCAGGCGGTCTTGCCCTTCCAAACTTCCGCTTTTATTATTGGGCAGCAAACTTGCACTGTCTAGCTTTCTGGTCATTCTATTACAACAGGCCTGACAGCCCTGACTGGGTAGAGATGGAGTCACAGTGTTCTGGGAAATGGTCCACCCTGGCTTTCTTGGGATCCTCACTCCCGCTTCCACCACTTACAACTGTTATAAACCCAGTTATAAAACACTCACTAAAAATCTGGGCTCAGTTTCGTAAATGTTTTGATTTCTCTAGTTTCTCTCTCTATAGCCCTATCATGTCCAACCAACTTTTCAAACCCTCATCTCAGGACTCTGTTTTTAAAGAATGGCTGAGAAGGGGTATAGTACGCTTCAATGACTTATTTATCAATAACATGTTAGCTTAATTTCAATAACTATGTGAAAAATTTAGTCTTCCCCAGTCCAATTTTTTTAGGTATCTCCAAATACGGCACTTTATTACTCTTCATTTGTCCAGCCTTTCCATTTCAACAGATAGCAGTATTATTGACACTATTCTCTCTCTAGACCCAAACAAAAAAAAATTCTATTTCATTCATTTACAGTAAACTATTGGTGGTGAAGATTCTCAGTCGTCCAGGACAACTATTGGATTTGAAGCGTGCTTCCTCAGATAAAATCAAAGCTGCTTGGGAAGAGAATCTTGGCTCCTCTATTTCAGAGGACTCTTGGACCTCCATACTCAGACTGGTGAGCTCCAGTTCTCTCTGTGCTAGACATTGTCTAATACAATTTAAAGTGGTGCACAGAGCTCACATCTCTAAACTGAAATTGTCCTCTATGTATCCTGATGTTAGCCCCTTCTGTGTAAGATGCAAACATGCTGAAGCCTCTCTCTCCCATATTCATTCATTCAACCTTTATTTATACAGGCTAGCCTCGTTGAGTCACGGGGACTCATTTACAAGAGGGACCTGTCTCACTCACACCAAACAACCATCCACTCTCACACTCACACCTAGGGTCAATTTAGAGTCACCAATCAGCCTAACAAGCATGTTTTTTGGTCTGTGGGAGGAAACCGGAGTACCCGGAGGAAACCCACGCATGCACGGGGAGAACATGCAAACTCCACCCAGAAAGGCCCCGGACCGGGATTTGAACCGGCAACCTTCTCGCTGAGAGGCAGCAGCTCTACCAGTTATGCCACCGTGCTGCCCATATGTTTTGGTTTTGCTCATCTCTGAACAAATATTGGCGGGAAATCTTTCAGACATTATCACGTGTACTAGATACACGTCTGAATCCTGATCCACTGATTGCTCTGTTTGGTCTTGCAGAGGGCATGACAAACCTAAATAAAAACCAACAGCACATAATATCGTTCACCTCTCTCCTGGCCAGACGAGCTATTTTGCTCAGGTGGAAAGAAGCGTCTCCACCCACCCACGCTCAGTGGTTAGCTGACATCATGTCCTGTTTAAAGCTGGAGAAAATCAGATTCACACTCCAACAGAAAGAGGGTAAATTTGAGATGGTTTGGGGACCTTTCATGAATCTATTCCAGTCTCTTTGACAACACAACTCCTTTAGGGTAATGCAGTCTCTTGGCTATTTTATCTTTTATTTATTTTTTCCCTTTCGTTTTGGCAGTGATTGAGTAGGGATTATTTTTATTTATTTATTTATTTATTTATTTTTCTTTCCTTTGGTGTGGATTATAATGTACATGCTGCAATTCAGATTGACTCAGTCTACAAATGTCTTCACTAATGGTTACATGTAAATGCTTCATTACCATCTTTGCTGTTAAATCACAAAGCCTATTTTTGTATTACAGAAAAGAGCTGTAAGAATTATCACTAGAAAGCATTACCGTCATCCTTCAAGTACATTATTTTATCAACTAAAATTACTGAAGTTCCATGATTTGGTAGACTATAATATTTTATCAGTTATGTATAGAGCTCAAAATAATGCATTACCTTTAAATATCCAAATGCACTTTGTTAAAAGACAAAGTTGTTATAATCTTAAGGGAACAGAGTTGTTTGTAAAACCACAATTCAGAACCAGTTTGAAGTCAGAGTCAGAGAGTCAGAGAGAATTTATTGTCATTTGCACCGCATGTAGTACATGTGTTGAAAACGAGATTATGTACACAGGGTCCCAGTTACATCCAACAACAAATGCAAGAGAAAAACAATAATAACATCTAGGATTAACTAAGAGAGACATCACATCAGCTAGTAATACACTAAGCCCTAATGTAGTAGAAAAACATCATTATAAACAGCAGCACGAACATGAGCAGATGGTCACAGATGAACGCAGCAACAAGAAACAGATCAGTATCAGTATGATGTGACATTTTGCAGTGTTTATTCTTATTATTTATTTATTCATGAGTCTGACAGCCTCAGGGTAGAAGCTGTTCCTCAGTCTAGTGGTTCTACATTTGATGCTCCTCAACCTCCGTCCCGAGGGGAGTGGTGCAAAGAGTGAGTGTGCTGGGTGAGTGAGGTCTTTCATGATGCAGGTGGCTCTTTTTCTGCATCTGGAGGTGTAAATGTCTGTGATGGTGGGGAGACTGACTCCCACAGACTTCTGTGCAGCCTTCACCACTCTCTGTAGAGCTTTTCTCTCTGCAACTGTGCAGCCTCCATGCCACACGTTGATGCTGGAGCACAGGACGCTCTCCACTGCACACCTGTAGAACGAGGTGAGGACTGGGCTTCTCAGACCGGCTCGTCTCAGCCGTCTGAGGAAGTAGAGTCTCTGATGACCTTTCTTGATCAGGCTGGTGGTGTTATTGCTCCAGCTGAGGTTATCATTCATGTGTACACCCAGGTATTTGTAGCTGGAGACCACCTCCACCGCAGATCCACCTATATACAGTGGGGTGTGGGTGTGTTTGTTCCTTCTGAAGTCCACAATCATCTCCTTCGTCTTCTTCACATTCATGTGAAGGTTGTTCTCTTTGCACCAGCTCTCCAGATGTTCCACCTCCTGTCTGTAGCTGGATTCATCATTATCTGTGATGCATCCCACCACAGCTGTATCATCTGCAAACTTAACAATATGACAGCCTGGATGTGTGGCTGTACAATCATATGTGAGCAGAGTGAACAGAAGAGGGCTCAGCACACATCCTTGAGGAGAGCCAGTGCTGAGGGTGATGGTGGAGGAGGAGAAGTTGTGGATCTTCACGGACTGTGGTCTGTTTGTTAAGAAGTCTAGTACCCAGTTACAAATGGAGGGGCTTAGTCCAAGTGTGGATAGTTTGTCTATCAGAGTTTGGGGGATCATGGTGTTGAAGGCAGATGTGAAGTCCACAAAGAGCAGACGCACGTATGAGTCCTTCTGATCCAGGTGGGTGAGAGCAGTGTGGACCACGGAGGAGATGGCGTCCTCTGTTGATCGGTTCTCACGGTATGCATATTGATGAGGGTCCTCGTTGATGTTGACGGCTGTCTTGATGTGGGACATGACCAGTTTCTCAAAACATTTAGCGACTATCGGGGTGAGAGCCACCGGTCTGTAGTCATTCAGACCAGTCACTGTGGAGCTTTTTGGGACTGGGATGATGGTGGCGGTCTTCAGGCAGGTGGGAACTGACTCCAGTGCAAGTGAGGTGGTGAAGATGTCAGCCAGCACCTCACAGAGCTGGTCCGCACATTCCTTCAGAACTTTCCCTGGGATGTTGTCTGGACCCGTAGCTTTATGAGGGTTGATCCTTCTGAGACTGCCTCTCACTTCTGCTGCGGTCACTTTGAGGTGCTCCTCGTCTGGTGATGAGGTGAGTCTGGTGCTAGTTGGTCTGTTTGGATCATCAAAACGTGCATAAAACTTATTGAGGGCATCAGGCAGGGATGGGTCCCTGGGGCATTGTTTGCTTTTGCCCTTGTAGTCTGTTAAGCATTTGATGCCCTGCCACATGCTCCGTGGATCATGTGAGGTGAACTGTCCCTCGATCCTCTGTGCATACGCGGCTTTGGCCTTCTTTATGCCATCATCCAGTTCTCTCCTGCACTTTCTCAACTCCTCAGTATCTTTAGACTTGAATGCAGTGTCCCTGGCTGCCAGCAGGGTGCGGACATCCTTATTTAGCCAGGGTTTTTGATTGGGGTAAAATTTAACACACTTTCTTATGGATACATTTTCAGCACATGTACTGATGTAACCCAGGACAGAGGAAGCATAAAGCTCCAGGTCAATTGAATTTCCATTCGTAGCTGCCTCTTTGAAGACAGACCAGTTTGTGTTTTCAAAGCAGTCTCTTAGCATGGGGGAACTATCTTGGCGCCACGATGTTATCACTCTTTGTTCTGGCATCGCACGTCTGAGTGGGGGTAGCTGTCTAGGGACCAATAGCAGGGAGCGATGGTCGGAAGCCCCGATCGGTGGGCGTGGCTTCGCCGTGTACGCCCCCTTCACATTCGTGTAGACCTGGTCTAATGTCTTATTTCCTCGTGTTTCTGTGAAAACGTGCTGATTGAAGGTTGGAAGGATGACACGTAAATCCACGTGATTGAAGTCCCCGGAAACAATGAAAAACCCCTCAGGATATTTACACTGCAGCGAGGTGAGTAAGTCATGAATTTCTTCCTGGGCGTCTTTAGCATTAGCATCGGGGGGTATGTAAACATTGCTTATTAGAAGGGACGTTCTACCTCAATTCAGGGAATTAGATTATGGAATGGCTTGGAGAATGTAGTTAAAAATGCCAAGTCAATGTTTACATTTAAAAAAATGATCAAAACAAATATGTTAAAAAAATATATGTGAAATAACGTAATGTGTATTGCATTAGTTAGAAAATTAGAAAGTGTTAGTCATTTTGTACTGTATTAGTATTAGTTAGAAAACTAGAAAGAGTTAGTCATTTTGTACTGTATTAGTATTAGTTAGAAAATTAGAAAGAGTTAGTCATTTTGTACTGTTGGTTGAAGAATATTATTGTTTAACCTGATTGTTGGAAAAAGTTGGTTGAAGATTATTATTGTTTACATGGTTTGACTACTGTTGTTTAATCTGATTGTTGGAGATAAGGGGCAGATATAATAAGATTTATTCTTCTTTCTGCCACCTTTCATTTTTTTACATTTTGTACACTATCATTATGAGATTGCCTTGTATTGTTTCTTTTGTAAAAAAAAATGAACAAATTTAATAAACATAAACATAAACAAATGATTGTGTTTGTTTTTTATGAAAAAATGAAAAATTCAATAAAAAGATCTTGAATTCGAAATTATAGATCATTTGTCAAAGACTGCAGCATAAATTGTGACATTATCAATAAAGAAAAATGTGATTGTGGAGATGAGTAATTTGTTTTTTTGTTTTCCAGGTAAACCACAGGAGAATGACGTCAGTGAACTGCATTCAAACAAAGTATCGTAAAGTACAAGTTCTCGTTTTATGTCTTCCCAAAACGATAATTGCTGAATCAAGAAATTTGAATAAAATTATTTTAACACCATAACCTTCACAAATCTGTATTTACTGCAGGACTGTTAATTTGAATTAGTATTATATTATTAGTATGGTAATCATTGGTCAAGTTGAGATTAGGCTCTCTTTCAAGACAGAACAAAAATAAGAATGATTTCCAAAAGCCCCTCCCTGGGCTGCCACCTTACCGTGGTGGAGGGGTTTGAGTGTCCCAATGATCCTAGGAGCTATGCTGTCAGGGGCTTTATGCCCCTAGTAGGGTCACCCAAGGCAGACAGGTCCTAGGTGAGGGACGAGACAAAGCGCAGCCCACAAGACCCCTTATGATGAGTAATATAAATGGAAACAATGTTCCCTCGCCCGGACGCGGGTCACCGGGGCCCCACTCTGGAGCCAGGCCCGGAGGAGGGGCACGTTGGCGAGCGCCTGGTGGCCGGGCTTTCACCCATGGAGCTCGGCCGGGCACAGCCCGAAGAGGAGACGTGGGTCCCCCTTCCCATAGGCTCACCACCTGTGGGAGGGGCCAAAGGGGTCGGGTGCATTGTGGAATGGGTGGTGGCCGAGGGCGGGGACCCTGGCGGTCTGATCCTCGGCTACAGAAGCTGGCCATTGGGACATGGAATGTCACCTCTCTGGTGGGGAAGGAGCCTGAGCTAGTGTGTGAGGTTGAGAGGTTCCGGCTAGAAATAGTCGGACTCACCTCAACGCATGGCTCTGGCTCTGGAACCAGTTTCCTTGAGAGGGGTTGGACACTCTTCCACTCTGGAGTTGCCCCTGGTGAGAGGCGCCGAGCAGGAGTGGGCATACTTGTTGCCCCCCATCTTGGTGCCTGTACGTTGGGGTTCACCCCGGTGAACGAGAGGGTAGCCTCCCTTCGCCTACGTGTGGGGGGACGGGCTCTGACTGTTGTTTGTGCCTATGCGCCGAACGGCAGCGCAGATTACCCACCCTTTTTGGAGTCCTTGGAGGGGGTATTGGAGGGTGCGCCTCCTGGGGACTCCCTTGTTCTGCTGGGGGACTTCAACGCTCACGTGGGCAATGACAGTGAGACCTGGAGGGGTGTGGTTGGGAGGAACGGCCCCCCTGATCTGAACCCGAGTGGTGTTCTGTTGTTGGACTTCTGTGCTCGTCATGGATTGTCCATAACGAACACCATGTTCAGGCATAAGGGTGTCCATATGTGCTCTTGGCACCAGGACACCCTAGGTCGTAGTTCAATGATCGACTTTGTTGTCGTCTCATCTGATCTGCGGCCGCATGTCCTGGACACTCGGGTGAAGAGAGGGGCGGAGCTGTCCACTGACCACTACCTGGTGGTGAGTTGGCTCCGATGGTGGGGGAGGATGCCGGTCAGACCTGGCAGACCCAAACGTATTGTGAGGGTCTGCTGGGAACGTCTGGCAGAGTCTCCCGTAAGACGGAGCTTTAACTCCCACCTCCGGGAGAGCTTTGAACACGTTCCGAGGGAGGCGGGGGACATTGAGCCCGAGTGGGCCATGTTTCGCGCCTCTATTGTCGAGGCAGCTTATCGGAGTTGTGGCCGCAAGGTTGTTGGTGCCTGTCGTGGTGGCAACCCTCGAACCCGGTGGTGGACACCGGCGGTGAGGGATGCTGTCAAGCTGAAGAAGGAGTCCTATTGGGCCTTTTTGGCCTGTGGGACCCCGGAAGCAGCAGATAGGTACCGGCAGTCCAAGCGGCATGCGGCTCGGGTGGTTGCTGAGGCAAAAACTCGGGCGTGGGAGGAGTTCGGAGAGGCCATGGAGAATGACTTCCGTACGGCTTCGAGGCGATTCTGGTCCACCATCCGGCGTCTCAGGGGGGGAAAGCGGTACGCGACCAACACCATTTATGGTGGGGATGGCGTGCTGTTGACCTCAACTCGGGATGTTGTGAGTCGGTGGGCGGAATACTTCGAAGACCTCCTCAATCCTACTGGCACGTCTTCCACTGAGGAAGCGGAGCCTGGGGACTTTGGATCGGGCTCTCCAATCTCTGGTGCTGAGGTCGCCGAGGTGGTTAAAAAGCTCCGCGGTGGCAAGGCTCCGGGGGTGGATGAGATTCGTCCTGAGTTCCTTAGGGCTCTGGATGTTGTGGGGTTGTGTTGGCTTACGCGACTCTGCAATATCGCGTGGACATCGGGGGCAGTTCCCTTGGATTGGCAGACTGGGGTGGTGGTTCCCCTATTCAAAAAGGGGGACCGTAGGGTGTGTTCCAACTATAGAGGGATCACACTCTTAAGCCTCCCTGGTAAGGTCTATTCAGGGGTTCTGGAGAGGAGGGTCCGTCGGATAGTCGAACCTCGGATTCAGGAGGAGCAGTGTGGTTTTCGTCCTGGTCGTGGAACACTAGACCAGCTCTACACCCTCAACAGGGTCCTGGAGGGTGCGTGGGAGTTTGCCCAACCAGTTTACATGTGCTTTGTAGACTTGGAAAAGGCATTCGACCGCGTCCCTCGGGGGGTTCTGTGGCGGGTACTCCGGGAGTATGGGGTACCAGGCCCTTTGATATGGGCTGTTAGGTCCCTGTACGACCGGTGTCAGAGCTTGGTCCGCATTGCCGGCAGTAAGTAAGTAAGTAAGTAAGTAAACTTTATTTATATAGCACCTTTCACAGACAATTACATCACAAAGTGCTTCACAAGCAAAAAAATAAAAAGAGAAAAATACATAAAATTTAATTAAAATTTAATTAAAAGCCAGTCTGAATAAATACGTTTTAAGATCTTTTTTAAAAGAGTCGATAGAGTCTGAGCTGCGCAGTGACAGAGGGAGAGCGTTCCAAAGCCTCGGGGCCACCACTTGGAATGCTCTGTCTCCACGTGTTTTAAAATACGTTCTTGGTACCATCAGTAGCATTTGATTTGAAGATCTCAAAGTCCTGGTGGGACGGAGAGGCTTCAAAAGGTCCGATAAATATTTGGGAGCCTGACCATGCAATGCCCTGAAAGTTAAAACCAAAATTTTAAAATGACTCCTGAAATGCACGGGGAGCCAATGCAGGGAGGCCAGAACAGGAGTGATATGGGCTCTTCTATTGGTTCTAGTTAGCAGCCTCGCTGCAGCATTTTGCACAGACTGAAGGCGAGCTAAAGAAGATTTGTTCAGACCCATTAAAAGACTGTTACAGTAATCTAACCGAGACGAAATAAAAGCATGAACAATCATCTCCAGTTCCTTCTGTGATACAATACATCGTAATTTTGAAATGTTTCTTAGATGATAAAAACAATTTCGAACTAACAATTTACAATGACTGTCCAAAGATAAAGAACTATCAAAGACGACACCCAAATTTCTGATGTTCTTATTTACTGAAAGATTTAAAAACGTAAGATGCTGTTGGATAATTTGGATTTTATCATCAGGGGCAATGATAAGAGTCTCGGTTTTATTTGCATTTAACTGCAGATAATTGTCGTTCAGCCATGATTTGATATCCAACAGACAGTTTCTGAGTTCAGTCAATTTATGGAACTCAGAAGTTCGAAAAGAACAGTACAGCTGGATGTCGTCAGCATACAAGTGATAAGATACATTACTGTAACGTTTCAAAATAAAACCTAAAGGGCGTAGATACAATAAAAAGAGGATCGGGCCCAAAACTGAACCTTGGGGTACCCCACAAGACAGCCGCGCAACATCAGAGTGAACATTGTTCATAAAAACAGTAAAAGACCTTTCGGATAAATAAGAAATAAACCAATTTAAAACAGTGCCAGAAATGCCAAAAAACTCTCTCATTCTGTTGATCAAAACAGTGTGATCCACTGTGTCAAAGGCTGAAGACAAGTCCAATAAAACCAACACAGTGTAGTTTCCAGAATCAGCTGCCATCAACACATCATTAGAAACTTTTAATAATGCAGTTTCTGTGGAGTGAAGTTTGCGAAAACCAGACTGAAAAGAATCCATAAAGTCATCAGTCTCCAAAAAGCAGTTTAGCTGTTGTGCTACAACCTTCTCAAGGATCTTTGACAGAAGGGGAAGTTTGGAGATAGGTCTGTAGTTTTCAGGCAACGATGAATCCAAGTTTGGTTTTTTGAGTAAAGGACAGACGACAGCAGATTTAAAGTGGTGTGGGACAGTGCCAGAATGAAGAGAGGAATTTATCATTTGTACGACACTGGGGCCAATACAGCTAAAAATGTCTTTAAAAAGAGACGTAGGGAGGACATCATGGGGGCTCGATGACAGTGTCATATGACCCAAAAGATCTGAGATGTCCTTAGTGGAAACAGGGGTAAAAAAAGACCACTTGTCAGGGGTCAGCGATAAAGGAACCAGAGGAAGGGCAGGTGAGGGACAAATATTTGCCCTGATGCTGGTAATTTTATCAATGAAATAATTTAAAAAACGATTGCAATCTGCATATGTGAGATCACGTTGAGACGAAGATGCTGGAGAGACAATGTTCTTAATCGTATCAAATAAAAATTTTGGATTTCGTCCTTTGGTTTTGATGAGATTTGCAAAGTAACGAGCTCTGGCAGTCTTAAGCATCTCGTTCAAAGAGCAGATCAATTCCTTAAGATGTAGTCTGTGAACCACCAGTCCAGTACGTTTCCACAGACGTTCAATTTTCCGGCATGCTCTCCTCAAACTAAGAATTTCATTATTAGTCCAAGGACAGTTTGTACGCTGGACAGTGCTACGCTTAAAAGGTGCTATAGTGTCCAATATTTCCTTACAATGAGTGTTAAAACAAGAAACAACTGAATCCACATTCATGATGTCACAATCCAAAGAGGCAAAATCAAACAGGGAATTAAAAGCTTCATGAGTGTGCTCAGTGATGATCCGCTTCTGGATCAAAAGGCCAGAAGGAGCAGGATCAGGACTGAACGACACATTGAAATAAATACATTTGTGATCACTTAAAAATGAATCCTCCACTCGAACATCTTCCACATCCAGGCCTAAAGAAAAAACAAGGTCCAGGGTGTGGCCTCTAAAATGAGTGGAGTTACCCACATGCTGAGTAAAGTGAAATGAGTCAGTGATGGATATAAAGTCTGCTGCTGCCTTACAAGTGACATCATCAATGTGCAAATTGAAATCACCCAAAATCAAAACATTCTCCAACTTAATAATGGAGGACAGAAAATCAGTGAATTCTGATAAAAATACACTAGCTGTGCCTGGAGGTCTATAAATTAAAATGCAGTAAAATAATTTAAAAGAGCCTACTTTAATTATTTGTAGCTCAAATGAGGAGAACGAGGCTGGATTTACAAGTCTGCAGGAAAAACAGTCCTTGAACACGGCCGCAAGACCACCACCTCTACGCGCCTCACGGGGTGTGGCAAGAAGGGCACAGTTACCTGGACAGAGTTCCCGCAGATGAACGAAGTCCAAACTTCGTTGCCAAGTTTCAGTTAAAAACATAAAATCCAGGGACTCCTTCGTAATCAATTCATTCAAAACGAAAGACTTGTTGCTGATGGAGCGCGCGTTGAGGAGGGCCATGCGTAGCGATGACAGCTCGGCAGCCCCCACATCTGATGACAGCGGCACGTAGATCAAGTTGCTCACATCAGAAGAGCGTTTACGACGAGGAGATCCGTGATGGTGAGCACGATGATATCCATCCAGGCGGGTTGAAAAACACCCGGAAGACAGGCAGGTAGAGGTCCGCGCTGGCCCGGCTTCAGGTGACGTGTCAATCTCCCAGTTTAGTGAAACAGTTTGTAGACAGCGAGAAGCTCCGCGCTTCCCAGTAAAATGTCTTCGGTCCAGTCTGAAGCGAACCTGGATACCAGCTCTAGATCCTCTTTTCCGCTTTTTACGTCTGTAACTTTGCAGGGGACACTCAGGTGAGCAGCAGACAAACGGAGGTGGACGACTCCCTGAGAAACTGCTCCAGCTGTCACGACAGCTCATCCACGACTTGTTAATCGCCAATAATGCATCCCGGTCATAAACACGGGTTGCAAAAGTGACAAAGTTTTCATCCAGACTGAAAAAAGTTAAATAATATAAAAATAGAAGCGCCGAATAAATAATGCGCAGAGGAGTAAAGCCGGCTGAGCCACACACAGGCGCCATCATGCCACACCCTCTCAAGTAAGACAGTAAGTCAGGCTCGTTTCCGGTGAGAGTTGGACTCCGCCAAGGTTGCCCTTTGTCACCGATTCTGTTTATAACTTTTATGGACAGAATTTCTAGGCGCAGCCAAGGTGTTGAGAGGATCCGTTTTGGTGGCCTTAGAATCGCTTCTCTGTTTTTTGCAGATGATGTGGTCCTATTGGCTTCATCAGCTCGTGATCTACAGCTTTCACTGGAGCGGTTTGCAGCTGAATGCGATGCGGCCGGGATGAGGATCAGTTCCTCCAAATCCGAGGCCATGGTCTTGAGCCGGAAAAGGGTAGCGTGCCCTCTCCGGGTCGGGGAGGAGGTCCTGCCCCAAGTGGAGGAGTTTAAGTATCTCGGGATCTTGTTCACGAATGAGGGAAAACTGGAGCGTGAGATCGATAGGCGGATAGGTGCAGCGTCCGCAGTGAAGCGGGCGCTGTACCGGTCTGTCGTGGTGAAGAGAGAGCTGAGTCAAAAGGCAAAGCTCTCAATTTACCGATCGATCTACGTTCCCACCCTCATCTATGGTCATGAGCTTTGGGTTGTGACCGAAAGAACAAGATCTCGGATACAAGCGGCTGAAATGAGTTTTCTCCGCAGGGTGGCTGGACTCTCCCTTAGAGATAGGGTGAGAAGCTCAGTCATCCGGGAGGGACTCGGAGTAGAGCCGCTGCTTCTCCACATCGAGAGGAGCCAGTTGAGGTGGCTCGGGCATCTGGTTAGGATGCCTCCTGGACGCCTCCCTGGTGAGGTGTTCCGGGCATGTCCCACCGGGAGGAGACCCAGAGGAAGACCCAGGATACGCTGGAGGGACTATGTTTCTCGGCTGGCCTGGGAACGCCTTGGGATTCCCCCAGAGGAGCTGCTCCAAGTGGCTGGGGAGAGGGAAGTCTGGGCCTCCCTACTTAGGCTGCTACCCCCGCGACCCGACCCCGGATAAGCGGAAGAAAATGGATGGATGGATGGATGAATATATATATTGTATATATATATATATATATATATGTATAATATATGTATAT
>JBBPBX010064922.1:6409-20106 GCA_038048925.1 Garcialebias charrua | reverse complement strand
GTACAACAGAGATGTAGAACCATTGCAGCACACCCGAGACTCAAATTCCCTACATGTATTAATTTAAGATGAAGAGGGCGGAGGTGCGTGGTGAGGGATGGGGAGAAAATATCTGCAGGAACAATGCTCCCACAGCGAGTCAGCTCCCCCGCTGACCCTGCGTACCCCCCCCCAGTTCGCCAAGGTCCACCCAAGGAGCGAGGTAGTGGAAACACCTCTCCGACCGCCAGGCCATTGAGCCAAGACCAGAGAGGGACACGGCCCCGAGGGCCGCCAAAGCAGAACCAACAGCCCACACCCACCAGGGCCGCCACGACCCCTGCGAACCGCAGTCAGCCCACAAGGACGACACTACCAAGAGCGCCCGCCCAACCGCCGACAGAGCCAGGAAGCACTGAGAACAGGCCCCAACCAGGGCCCGCTCACCGGCCAAGCATAGTCCAAGACCATCATCAAGGACATCCACTTGGTCCCCACCCCAGAAGAAATACTACACCCACCCTTCATATTAATAGCTTTCAGAACATATAACACATTAGACACCCAGGCTGGGTTTGCCCGCCCCCTCCCATTGGCCACCAGTCACACCCCCAGACACCCAACCCCCCAGCACATGAACCCCCAACCCACCAGCGAGCCGAGGGCCCCCGGCCAGAGCCGGGCACCAGAGCGCCAGCCAGCCCATAACCCGGCGACCCGCCCGCCAGAGCCCAAGACCCCCCGATCCCCACCAGGTCCAAGCCCGGGGATGACTCGCCCCCAGAGTCCCAAGCCCTCGGCACCCGCCCCGAAACCACCCCAGCACAGCCGGGTCACCGACCGGTGACCCATGACCGCCGCTACCGACCACCCGTGGGCCCGCATGCCGCCCCTAGCAGACATCCCCCAGAACCCCCCCGGTCCTCCCCAGGTCGAAGACAGGGTCCTCCCCGCCCAAGCAGCCCCAACCCCCCGGCGCCCCAAACCCCAACCCCCCCCACCAGCCCCAATGCCCCACAAGGCCAGATCCCAGACCCCCCACCCTCACTACGTAACGGAGCCGATCAAAGAATGCCAAATAGATTGATCCGATGTGTCGGCAGATGCTGTTTCAAGACTAATATGATCTAACAGAAGATTTTTATACTGATTAATGCTAAGATTATTTTTATTTTTCCAATTTACGAGTATGGTTTTCTTTGCGATGCATAAGGCAGTGAAAAGCATATAGGATGTATTTTTTTCCAGTATAACATCTTCAAAGATACCCAATAAGCAAACAGATGGAGAGAGTGGGATATTAACTTTCAAACATTTAGACAAGTCTTCACATACCTGTACCCAGAACCTCTGAACGGGTGGACAGAACCAGAGTGCGTGAATATAATCATCAGGTATATTACTTATGCACTGTGAGCAGTTGTTAGATGTTGTAAAGCCCATCTTAAACATCCGCTGACCTGTATAATGTACTCTATAGAGAACCTTATATTGTATTAATTGTAAATTGGAGATTCTAGTCAATTTAAAAGTATTTGAACATACTTGAGACCAAATTTTTTGTTCGAAGTTGATTGATAAATCTGACTCCCATTTTTCAACAGGTAGTGCTATCGAGTCATCGATTCTAGATAATTTTTTGTATATTTTAGATAATAATTTAGGTGGTTGAAAATTAATAAACTCTAACACACATGTTGGTGTTTCCAACAATGTTTTTTTAAGCTTAAATTTCTTTTTTACAATTGACTTAATTTGTTGGTATTGTAGGAAATATTTATTATCAATGTCATATTGTATTATTAATTTATTAAATGGAATAAAGTCTATGCCCTCAAATATGTGTTCCAGACAATCAATTCCTTTCATTCTCCAACCTGGGAAATTTAACATATTATTTTCTTGTTGAATGTCAGGATTGTTCCAGAGAGGTGTATGTGTACATGGGAGAAGTGAAGACTTTGTCATTTTCAGATACTCCCACCATGCCATCAGAGATGAGCTAATATTGATGCTCTTAAAGCAGACATGTCTTTTTAAAACTGTACTGATAAATGGTAGATCTGAAATCCTAATATCATTACATAAAGTTTGTTCTATATCTATCCAAGTTTCATCTAGTGCATTCGGTTTTAACCACTTTGATATATATTTTAACCTGTTGGCTAAATAATAGTAATAAAAGTTTGGAAGTTCTAATCCTCCGGTATCTTTAGATTTCTGTAATGTTTTTAAACTAATACGTGGAGTTTTATTTTTCCAAAGGAATTTAGATATAGAGGAGTCTAGTGACTTAAACCATTCAGTTGAAGGTTTATTTGGAATCATTGTAAATAAATAATTTATTCTCGGCAGCACCATCATTTTTACTGAGGCAACTCTTCCCATAAGTGATATGGGTAGAGATCTCCATCTAGTAAGATCGTCTTCAATTTTCTTTAATAGTGGGATATGATTTAATTTTATTAAATCTTCCAATTTAGGAGAGATATTAACACCTAAATATTTAATGTTACCTGATTGTAGTTTTTCATTAAGAGAATTATTAAACACGCAATTTATTGGAAGAACTGTAGACTTTGTCCAGTTTATAGAATAATCAGAAACTTTTGAAAACGAGTTTATTAATTTGATAACATTAGATATTGAGTTTCCTGAGTTCTCAAGAAAAAGCAAAACATCGTCAGCATAAAGACTAATTTTATGTTCTATGTTTCTACCCTTTATGCCTTTAATATCAGCACTTTGCCTTATTGCTGCTGCTAAAGGTTCAATAAAAATAGCAAATAATGCTGGTGAAAGTGGGCAACCTTGCCTGGTTCCCCTCTGTAAACAGAAGCTTGAAGATAATTGATTATTTGTCCTGACGCACGCTGTTGGTGAACTATATAATATTTTTAACCAATTAATGAAGTAATTCCCAAATCCAAATTTATTTAAGGTAGCAAATAAGAAATTCCAATTAACTCTATCAAATGCTTTTTCTGCATCTAATGAAAAAATAGCTGTTTCAATATTTTTCAAATATGAATACTCTATTATATTATATAATCTGCGTGTATTTGAGTTTGAGTGTCTTCCTTTTATGAATCCGGTTTGGTCTGGATGTATAATAACAGGAGTTATCTTCTCTAGTCTTTTAGATAAGACTTTACAAATTATTTTAACATCAACATTAATAAGAGAGATTGGACGATAACTGGTAGGTAATACTGGGTCTTTGCCTGGTTTTAATAAGAGACTAATGTTGGCTGAATTCATATGTGTTGGTAGCCTACCATTTTCTTCGGACTCAAATAGCACTCTATAAAATATCGGTTCCAGTATATCCCAGAACTTTTTATAGAATTCTACTGGATATCCATCAGGACCTGGAGATTTCTTATTAGGCATGCTTTTAATTGCATCATGGAGCTCATCTGATGTTAATGGTGAGTCTAGTTTTGATGATTGACTAATATCTAGTTTAGGAAGTGTTACTTTCTCCAAGAATTCATTAATATCCTTATTAGATGGATTTATTTGTGGAGTGTAAAGAGTTTTATAGAAATCTTTAAAAATATTGTTTACTTTTCCCTCATCATGAATTATATTTCCATCTTTATCTTTAATACCATAAATAGATGTTTTTTCTTTGTTTAATTTGAGTTGATTAGCTAAAAAGCTACCTGATTTATTACCGTACTCAAAATTATCTAATCTAAGTCTTTGTATCAAGAATTTATTTTTCTTATCAATATATTCATTTAGTTCTAATTTTAATTTGCGTAGCTTTTGCTGTGTTTCCTCTCCTTGTAGACCTTCTAATAGTTTAATGGATTTCTCTAATTCCTCAATACGTTTATTTTCTTTTTTCTTTTTATTTGTTGAATAGGATATTATTTTACCTCTCATGACTGTTTTCCCAGCCTCCCAAAGTGTACATGCTGAAGTTCCTGGCAAGTCATTAAACTCTAAATACGATGCCCATTCTTTTTTAAAATATTGCAAAAATTCTTCTTCTTGAAGTAGTGATGTATTTAATCTCCAACTTGTATTTTTTGTTGTTATTCTTTTATATTTTCTACTTCCGCTCTCGGCAGGGACTGGTCGCATCTCCTTTTGCTCCTACATCTCCCTGCATTCCCTCCCCCTGCTTCTGCATTTGTCTCGTCTATAACTCTTCAGCGCTCGCTCGAACCAATTTGGAATGGAATTATGTGCGTGGACTGTCTTCTGGGCTATTTCACTTATCGATTCTATCGACAACAAAAATTTCTGCGAAGCGCACCGGCCAGGGAGAGCCAGGGCGCCCTATCGACACGCAGGCGGTGAGCTGCATTATGGACTCTATGAGCAGGCTAATGCAACTGTCCGCTCTTTCTGTCGGGGACGTGGAATCTCTGTGATTTATTGGGACACTGGTGGCTCATGCCACTGAAGGGCTGAGGGGGACCGCGGCGATTGGCGTGCTGACGAGGACCTCCGCTCAGCGAAAATGCTTTGATCCAGGCTATGAAGGACCTTCCCAGCTGTTGTGCGGGCTGTGTCACACGGTGAGAGAAGCGGTGGCTGCCGCGGACCTGCAGTGTGAACTGTGGACTCGTTTACAGCCGCTCGGATTCAAACAGGGGCACATACGGAAGGATCTTTTTGCTCGGAACCTGACACGAATTCGGCGATTTGGACCCAGAAAACAGAACCTGGACTTAAAGACCGCAGTAAAAGAACACTGTGGTCTGACTGGAAAATAAAGCAACTAATCTAATCTGGCCTCTGGCCTTGGACTGTTGAAGGCTACAAATCTTCTCCTAGACTGGGAGCTGAAGAACCCGCTGCCCCCCTACCCCTCCCCCGAGAGGTTTCTGTGTGCATTCTTGGTTTGAGCCGAGCTCTGAGACCAGCGAACTGTTTCTTATCTAGAATTGTTACACACAGACTGTTTCCTCCCGCCTGCCGTCATAAATGCATCTTGTCCTGTAACTAAATGTGCTTTATTTGATATGGTTTTTACTGGATCACGCGGTGTCTTGAAGACAAAACGTGATTCATCTTTTTTTAATATCAACGCTGTACACCTCGTGTCTTATCCTGTTTTCCTATCTTTGACCTTCATCTGGGGACAGATGGGTAGGCCGCGCTAAGAACATATCGATAAAATATGTTTTGTTCAGCTGCAGCTTGTTACACTTATCTCTCTCCTGGATGACTGTAATTACATACTTACGCTGTATCGGTGAAAATTGATGCAATGTCAATAAACCTATCTTGTATCTTGTATCTTGTATCTTGTATAATCTATATTTACAGTAACTGGTGCATGATCGCTGATAGCAATAGGGTGTATCTCAGTGTCTGAAATGTTTGCCATCAATGAATTGCTTACTATAAAATAATCTAAACGAGAATATGAGTGATGCACATGTGAAAAGAAAGAATATTCTTTGCTATCAGGGTGAAAAGAACGCCATGCATCGCAAAGTCCATAATCGTTCATATACTGTTTAACTATATTTATAGATTGCCAACTGCGTTGAGTTCCCGCTGCATTCAGTCTGTCTATCTTGTCATCTAAACCAAAGTTGAGATCACCTCCCATCACCAGTGAGGAATCCATGTGATTTGATAGATTGGAAAAAAAATCATGAAAAAAAGCAGCGTCGTCTACATTCGGTCCATATATGCTAACAATACAATAATTTTGTCTAAATATAGATAACTTTAATATTATATATCTACCGTTCGGATCTATAAATTGATCTAATACTGTGAAGTCAACATTTTTATGTATTAAAATTGCCACCCCTCTTTGTCTTGAATTATAACAGGCTGAGAATACATTAGGAAACTCTGAAGATTTTAGCTCAACCACAGTTGAGGCCAATTTATGAATTTCTTGGAGTAATACAACATCTGCCTTTAATCTTTTAATCTTGTTAAAAATTCTATATTTTTTATCTTGGCTACCGGCTCCATTAATATTCCATGTGACAAATCTTAAAGTGCCCATACTTGTGTCTGTGAAAATATAGATAAACCACAACCATTATCACAGATATAGAAGATAATAAAACACCCAGGTAAACACATAATCCTTGATGTTTGACTATATATCATTAAGTAATATTCTAAGTGTTGTTTTTAACGATAAATCAGTGATGTGTACCTTTATCATGTATTTGTGTAAGCAGATACGAGTGTATATAAGTCCTTGTGCTTGTGTATTAACAAATGTTGAGTTAGAAAAATACAGACAAGAAAAGAAAGTGAAATCACACTGAACACTAGAAGATGACAGATAGAAGAAAAAATAAAAAAAGAACCCTCCTACCACATTAATTGCCATGCCACCGTGTACCACCAGTCTGTGTAACCCACCAATCGAGCTGTGCTGAAATTTTTTTACATTTATTTGGTAAGTAATAATGATATCTAGCTAATAATATTAATTATTAATAGTAACTGAAAATCATTCTTACCTTAATGATGACTAATATAGCCATGGAGTAATCTCTGGGTCTCTGAACAGCTGACCATTGATGTACAGTTTGTCCACCGAGATTGCAGCTCTTCTACCTTCATTTAAATTTTGTTTCCTAATCGGGAACAGAACGCGCCTTCTGCTTAAAATCTCTGCAGGGAATTGATCATTCATACTGAAATTGGTGTCACGTAGTTCCCTACCTCGGCTTTTTACCTGCATTTTTTGTTTATAGTGTTCAAATCTGGCTACAATCGGCCGCGGCCTAGTGTCCCCAGCTTTCTTACCTCCGAGGCGGTGAACTCTGTGAAAAGTGATGGAATTAACCACATCACTCGTCAACTTCAGCTGAGTCTGCATGAAGGCCCGAACCGAGGTTTCGACGTCTTCATCTGTTTTCTCTGAGATTCCAGAGAAGACCATGTTTTCCCGCATGCTCCGGGATTGAATCTCCAGTATAGATTCTTTAAAGCCCGAACTATCAGTAGACGGTGAAGAAGCGCTATCTAAACTACCGTGCCTGTGCCTTTTAGCATTCGGGGTGCTAGCAGCGGCACCGGAAGTAGCATTAGATTTTCCCATGACAACACTTTCGTAACACTCGTCTACAAACAATTCCAGACTTTGCAAAGTTTCTTCTTCCAGCTTGTTCGATGAGAAAAAAATCAGTTAATAGTATTTAATAATACTAACGACTTTTAAACAATATTACATTTAATTATTTCGTTTTTTATTTATTTATTTTATACTACATTTAATTAAATCTCTCTAAATCATTTTATTTTTATTTTAAATCATATAAATATTAACTTACCCAAGCTTTATCATACTCACGCACAGTTTTTTCCTCTAACTTCTCAGCAACAGCTCATTGCAGCTCCACACTGTCACTGTCAAAAATGACCTTCTGACGATGATGATTATATAATTTAATAAACACAGAACAGCCTGTAATAGTGCATTTAGGAAACATGTCTAAAATAGTGCTTTGTGTGTAGGATGACTAAAAAATACATATTTCTTTTTTTAAATTACAGTTAAAATTACTTATTAAACACATTGGTGTGCCACAGACTGCCACCAGATGCCACAGGTGCCACCACTACTGTCACCTGCCATGTCACCTGCCACCACTACTGTCACCTGCGTCACCTGCCATGTCACCTGCCACCACTACTGTACCTGCCATGTCACCTGCCACGTCACCTGCCACCACTACTGTCACCTGCCACGTCACCTGCCACCACTACTGTCACCTGCCATGTCACCTGCCACCACTACTGTCACCTGCCACTGTCACCTGCCACCACTACTGTCACCTGCCACGTCACCTGCCACCACTACTGTCACCTGCCACGTCACCTGCCACCACTACTGTCACCTGCCACGTCACCTGCCACCACTACTGTCACCTGCCACGTCACCTGCCACCACTACTGTCACCTGCCACGTCACCTGCCACCACTACTGTCACCTGCCACGTCACCTGCCACCACTACTGTCACCTGCCACGTCACCTGCCACCACTACTGTCACCTGCCACGTCACCTGCCACCACTACTGTCACCTGCCACGTCACCTGCCACCACTACTGTCACCTGCCACGTCACGTGCCACCACTACTGTCACCTGCCACGTCACCTGCCACCACTACTGTCACCTGCCACGTCACCTGCCACCACTACTGTCACCTGCCACGTCACCTGCCACCACTACTGTCACCTGCCACGTCACGTGCCACCACTACTGTCACCTGCCACGTCACGTGCCACCACTACTGTCACCTGCCACGTCACCTGCCACGTCACGTGCCACCACTACTGTCACCTGCCATGTCACCTGCCATGTCACGTGCCACCACTACTGTCCTCTGCCATGTCACCTGCCACGTCACGTGCCACCACTACTGTCACCTGCCATGTCACCTGCCACGTCACGTGCCACCACTACTGTCACCTGCCACTGATCATAGGTGTCATTCCCATGCCACAAGATGGCCAGAGTGTTGCCGAGCTGCCACGGGTGCTGCCAGACTTTGTCAGATCATCTTCCATAGCAGTTTTGTGCAAAATTATTGCCGTTTTGTGTAAAAAAAAAATCATCCATCCATCCATTTTCTTCCGCTTATCCGGGGTCGGGTCGCGGGGGTAGCAGCCTAAGTAGGGAGGCCCAGACTTCCCTCTCCCCAGCCACTTGGAGCAGCTCCTCTGGGGGAATCCCAAGGCGTTCCCAGGCCAGCCGAGAAACATAGTCCCTCCAGCGTATCCTGGGTCTTCCTCTGGGTCTCCTCCCGGTGGGACATGCCCGGAACACCTCACCAGGGAGGCGTCCAGGAGGCATCCTAACCAGATGCCCGAGCCACCTCAACTGGCTCCTCTCGATGTGGAGAAGCAGCGGCTCTACTCCGAGTCCCTCCCGGATGACTGAGCTTCTCACCCTATCTCTAAGGGAGAGTCCAGCCACCCTGCGGAGAAAACTCATTTCAGCCGCTTGTATCCGAGATCTTGTTCTTTCGGTCATAACCCAAAGCTCATGACCATAGATGAGGGTGGGAACGTAGATCGATCGGTAAATTGAGAGCTTTGCCTTTTGACTCAGCTCTCTCTTCACCACGACAGACCGGTACAGCGCCCGCTTCACTGCGGACGCTGCACCTATCCGCCTATCGATCTCACGCTCCAGTTTTCCCTCATTCGTGAACAAGATCCCGAGATACTTAAACTCCTCCACTTGGGGCAGGACCTCCTCCCCGACCCGGAGAGGGCATGCTACCCTTTTCCGGCTTACCGCGTCCCTCGGGGGGTTCTGTGGGGGGTACTCCGGGAGTATGGGGTACCAGGCCCATTGATATGGGCTGTTAGGTCCCTGTACGACCGGTGTCAGAGCTTGGTCCGCATTGCCGGCAGTAAGTCAGGCTCGTTTCCGGTGAGAGTTGGACTCCGCCAAGGTTGCCCTTTGTCACCGATTCTGTTCATAACTTTTATGGACAGAATTTCTAGGCGCAGCCAAGGTGTTGAGAGGATCCGTTTGGTAAAAACAAATTAATTAATTAATTTATTTATTTATTTATTAAATAAATACCTGTAATAAATACCTAAACCTGTGCCTGACTGTCCTTTTACTGCATGGTCCATCACACTGTGCACATCCCTCCTCACTCTATTTCAGATAGAAATAGGCTCCAGCAATAAAAACAAACAGTGAATTTGGTTGCAATGTCTTTATTTACAAAGGCTACTCAAATCTAGCAAACACCTTCATGTTCCTGTCATCACAAATTTCTCTGCAGAACTTTTCATGGTCCTCCTTCATTTTGAAAATAAAAGAGAATTGTTCTGCTGGAGAACTTTCATTCATTTCCTCAGTCCAGCTGTTGAGGGCCTGGAGAGCTTCTTCCTTGTCTTCATCATCATAATCAAGGACAGCAGGAAGTGTAACCTGGCCAACAAATATTTGGTTTTTGCACCATTCTGCCGCAGCATGGCTGTCTCTCAAGATTGAGCTTCCCTGCAGAAAAATATGTTGATTAATATGTTTATTATGTGAATACTGTTACCTGTAAATATTACACCTTGGCAATTCAATCTATTTTAAGATATACAGTACTTTTAAATTACATTATAAATGTGTCAATGCAATTCCTGTGTCCTTTAACCTGGGTTTCAAAACCATGTGCACTAAAATACCTATGCAAATTTATGAAGTGTTTTTGTAGCAAGTGTCTGTTTAAAATTTTTGACCTTTTCTGGTGTTGGTGAAGATTCTCAGTCGTCCAGGACATGATAAAATCAGAAAAAGCGCTCAATACAAAATTACATTACTCATTACAAATAAAGTCCAGTTGTTTTTGTATTGAGCGCTTTTTCTGATTTTCTGGTGTTGTTTCTTCTTCTTTTTCTTTTTGTTCTTCTTCTACTTTGTCTCTGTTAATAAAATAAAGAAATGCATAAATAGACAGTCTTGCGATCTAGCATGCCCGTGGTATCTTTGGGACAACACTAATGTTATTTACCTAAAAAATTCCATGACTCTGTCCTGAAGAACAATTTCCGCTTGGTAGCGGCAAAGGTTGCCTTTTCTTTGCAGCCACTGGATCACAACCTAGAATGCATTTCAAGAACACCTGTTGTAAAATTACTAATTGCATGGTATTTATATTGTAATGACGCCAACACTGCAGACGGAGTCCAGCCAACGGGGTTTATTCAGAAACAGGGACGAGCTGCTATTACCGAGGCTGCAGCTCACGCCTTAACAGAAAACGCGGTACACACGCGAGCGAACACACTAGCTGCCTGCTAACAACAACACACACACACAGAGACGCTTCTTCTTCGTCTCTCTTTTCCCGGTCCCTCCTCCCTGCTCCTACCCCTCTCCTGCCCCCACGACCAGTCCAACACATGAGGGCGGGGGACAACAGAATCACAACAGCTCAACAGAACACAGTACATGTATAACTGAACAAATACACAGAAATACTTGGACCCAAAGCAGAACCAAACACAGGGTCGTTACACTACCCCCCCACTACTGAGTCCCTCGCCCACGAGGGGACAAACAAAGTCATCGAACCGTCTTGGAGCCCTCCTCGTCTTGTCGTGGGCGAGCTCCCAGCAGAGCGCTCCCGACTCTGCGGCTGGGACCTCATTCGACGGCAGTGATAAAACTTCTGGGGACGTTGGCGGACACACCCGAGACCCCGACCATTGGCCTTCTGGGGGCTGCGGTGCATAGGGGGCCAACCTGTCCCTGTGCAGAGCTACTCTTCTCCTGTTTTGGGGCATCTGCACTCTGTAGACCACCTCCCCCAGGCGCTCCAACACTCTGCAGGGACCCACCCACTGACTGACCAGTCTCGGGCACCGTCCCTTCTTCCTACGAGGGTTGTGCACCCAGACCAGCTCTCCTGGAGTAAAGTGTCGGCCCATCGCTCTTGCATCATAGTTCAGTTTCTGGCGCATGCCCGCTTGCTCCTGTTGCCTCAGGGCAATATGGGCTGTCTCTAACCTGTCTGAGCATGGTAGGGGGCCCATGATGTCCACGGCCACTCGCTCCATCGGGGCTCCTAAAACAAACTGTTGTAGGCGGGTGTGAGACCGACCTGTCGACCCCTTCCGTGCTGTACAGAAGTCACAACGGCGGCAGAAGTTCTCCACATCCCTCCTGTACTGGCCCCAGTAAAACCCCTGTCGGAGGCGGCGTAGAGTCTTTGTAACGCCAAAATGTCCAGACCCAGACGCTCCATGCACGCCCTGCAGGACTACGTCTTTCAGGCCTTTTGGGACTACAGTCTGCCACCGCTCCTCACCCGTGGAGGGGTCCTTCCATGACCTCTGTAGCACCCCGTCTTCCAGACGCAGAGCCTCAAACTTGGACCACAACCTTTTAGTTGCCCGCGAGAGCCCAGAAACCTCCTCCCACGGTGGCTTCAGTTGTCTCTCCACCCACTGCAACACAGGCTGGATATCGGGGTCCTGTTCCTGTTGGTGCCTCCAGCTGTCTGTGCCGACCACCTGCAACCCTCTGCAGATTACCGAGTCACTCTGCTGGGATCGGGCCCCCACGCCATTAGCATCCATCTCGAGGATGAAAGGGAGGGAGGGGTCTGCAGGAGCGAGGACTGGGGACTCAGTCAGAGTTTGCCGCAGACGGCCAGACGCTCCCTGGCACTGTTCAGTCCACACATAGTCTCGGTTCTTCTGGGGCACCCACACTGGGGGCATAGGACTCGCAGGTGCGGGGGCCATGGTGGCAGCAATCTGGCTGGGCTGAGGGGAGGTGTGTTTGACAGCTGCGACCTGAGGTTCCATGTAGCGGGCCATAGGACCCATAAGAGCGTGATCAGGAGCTGTGGGTAACAGTGGAATGAGAGGGCCCTCCTTAAAACTCCATGTCCCCACACCTAAATCCAACTGGCACCCCGCAGCCCTTAAAAAGTCCAGCCCCAATATGCACATGTCCTGCACATCTGCTACCCACACGCCTCTTTAGTCACCCTATTTTTGGCATCAGGTCAGATTGTGTTCTGTAAAATTGCAGTTAAGCACAAACAGTTAATGTGTGAAATGCCAATATCAGAGTAGAATGTTACGCTTGTCCAAAAATATAATTTTTACAAGTCTTTATGAAACAGATTAATTGTTGTCAGTGTTTTCTCCATCACAAACACAGTAGCTCATAAATGTTACTGTGTTTTCAAATGTGATCGGGAATGATCACCAAGCCCGATCACATTTACAAACATAAAAATACTAATGTAGAATTCTGTCATTTGTCAAGGCATTGATTTTAGACAAGACATTAAAGATGTGCAGACACCCGGTATGAGGCTCACCTCTGGCAGAAGCACTTCTGTGATCATGTGTTGGTCAACACCTTCATTCCCGGTAACGTCCAGGATGTTTTGAAGTCGCTTGATGAGATTGTCTGTCTGTAAAAAATGAGAGGCTGTTGGATTAGTCTGTCAGTTTAATGTACCATTTCTCTACTAACCTGAATGACAGTTAACTTAAAAAAAATAGAAACAAAACAACGCTATGCCAGTAGTGGTGGCAGGGAACGTGGCAGGTGACATGGCAGGTGACATGGCAGGTGACATGGCAGGTGACATGGCAGGTGACAGTAGTGGTGGCAGGTGACGTGGCAGGTGACAGTAGTGGTGGCAGGTGACGTGGCAGGTGACAGTAGTGGTGGCAGGTGACGTGGCAGGTGACAGTAGTGGTGGCAGGTGACGTGGCAGGTGACAGTAGTGGTGGCAGGTGACGTGGCAGGTGACAGTAGTGGTGGCAGGTGACGTGGCAGGTGACAGTAGTGGTGGCAGGTGACGTGGCAGGTGACAGTAGTGGTGGCAGGTGACGTGGCAGGTGACAGTAGTGGTGGCACGTGACGTGGCAGGTGACAGTAGTGGTGGCAGGTGACGTGGCAGGTGACAGTAGTGGTGGCACGTGACGTGGCAGGTGACAGTAGTGGTGGCACGTGACGTGGCAGGTGACAGTAGTGGTGGCAGCGTGACGTGGCAGGTGACAGTAGTGGTGGCACGTGACGTGGCAGGTGACAGTAGTGGTGGCACGTGACGTGGCAGGTGACAGTAGTGGTGGCACGTGACGTGGCAGGTGACAGTAGTGGTGGCACGTGACGTGGCAGGTGACAGTAGTGGTGGCACGTGACGTGGCAGGTGACAGTAGTGGTGGCACGTGACGTGGCAGGTGCCAGTAGTGGTGGCACGTGACGTGGCAGGTGACAGTAGTGGTGGCAG